>CM021697.1:96980804-97017287 GCA_011074415.1 Stictonetta naevosa
TTTCCTTTCCTTTCCTTTCCTTTCCTTTCCTTTCCTTTCCTTTCCTTTCCTTTCCTTTCCTTTCCTTTCCTTTCCTTTCCTTTCCTGTCCTTCTTTAAACAAAGGTGTGTATATCTAATAAACTACATTGTTGCACTGCCATACAACAATGACATATTTAAAGGGACAAATTTTACCTATTTCAGATAGAATCACTGATGAATGCTAGTTCTTTGCCTGTAACTTAGGCAGAGAACAAATTCACCTACCCCAACAGTCTGACCCTAGTACTAATGTACTCCAGATGCTTCAGAGGAAGGAACAAGTGAGCCATAACACGCATGCACAATGTAAAAGGTGAAGTAGAGGTAGGATGAAAGAATGAACAGTAAGATGAGCCATTGTGAGAAAAGCTGAAAAGTAAAAAAAATTTAAAAAAAAATTAAAAAATGGAGAAGTAAGAAGCTTTAAAGTGAAGGTGAACCCACTCTTTTGGAACAAAAAGTAAAAGGTCTTCTGGGAGCTTTTTCATACCTATCTGCAAGTACTTCAGAAAGACAACACAAACATATGCTACAATCAAAACAGTATTTTAAGGTTACTTTTTATACACACTAGAAACAAAACAGCATTATTGCTGAAATGTTAAAAATATTGAAATATAATCCTACCTAAATAAACCAAGCACATTAAAATAAGAAAAGTGTAGCTGCCACGAAGAAAACATTCTAGACATCAGAAGACAGGGGATTTATTATTATTATTATTATTATTATTATTATTATTATTATTATTATTAATTCTAATAGAAAAGAATGCTAAGCAAACATTAGACCTTTAGGGTCACTTTTAATAGAGAGGATATTTTTTGGTTATTTGTTACTCTGGACTTCTTGCATACAGCAAGGTCAACATCACAATAAACCTCCAGGAGAAAAATATTTTAAACACTGCTATTTTACTTTGTGAAATTGTCACTAATATGTCATGGCTTAGCAAAGGAATTAACACCTTTCAAAGATGTTAGCACTTGCTTCCAGAGCATTCTGATTGTCTGCTGCCTAGCAGAGCAAGAGTCTCCAAAACAGAAGTGAACCCAGTGAACCCACAGAATAAGGTAGAAGCATTCACCTTCCAGGATGATCTTGCATATCACAAACATCTGGTTTTAACCCTTAAAAAATAAAAATAAAAACTAACTACATATCCTTAACTTTAGAAATATTTATTTCAAAATTTAAGGCCTTAACTCACTCTTCTATTAGTTTAACTTTTAATAAAGTGGGATTTAAAATTATCCTTTAATAATAGTTATTGCAAAAGTTGAGAGATTTGCAGAGTTAACAAAGCCTGAAGGTTTTCAGCAGACAGATTTTTCTGTTTAGATTGTCATATATCTAAATTGTTTGCACAGCCTCAGCAAATAAGTTTGAATTTATCTTTTTTTTTTTTTTCTTGAACTGAATTTGTTTTTTCTGATCAATAGCAATTTAAATGTCATCCTTCCAAGAATAAAAATGTCAAGCTTGGTTGTCTACTTGTTTCATAAGATAAATGCTTCTCAGTTTTAACCTGGAAAGCAATCACATTTGTTCTTTTAGATTTAAGAATCACTCAGAGATGAGAGCCAAAGTACATGTGAGAGATGAAGAAATAGAAAAGCCACGAATTTAAACTGTGTGTCAACTCAAGCAGAGCAAGGCAAATCTGAAAGTTTGATGTTGATGTGTTTAGAAATGATTTATAATTTAAATCCATTAAGAAATTAAGTCTACAGGAAAGATGCTACCCATGGATAGATAATGCTCAGTGTGTTAAGCATTCCCTAAGACAATTGTTTTAACCAGTGATAGAACTATTAAGAAGAGCAAAGTACTTGTAGGACACACAAGTTAGAGAATATCATAAGATCCTAATAATGTCCTTTACATATTGCACCTTTAAAAGGGACAGTTTATAGTAATGTATGAATTAACATTGTAATGAGAACTGAAACTGTATGACAGAATTTTATCATAATTCATATAGTGCTGTGAGCTACTGAATAGGGTCAGGGTCTCATAAATGTAAGGCTTCTCCCTGGCTCTGTCTTTGATGAACTCAGAAAAATCATTTAATCAACCTTCAATTTGGTTTCCCAGAGGAAGAAAGTGAAAATCTTTCTATAACTTTTTTATTATTTTAAAGATTGCTTTTAAGATCTAGTTGTTATTAATTACTACAACACACAGAAAGTTGTATTAGATTGAGAAATTCATTAGTTTTTACTAGCTCTTTCAGACTGTTCCCAGTCGAACATATGGGATTACTTTTATTTCTGAGCTCCTCAAAGTAAGCCACAACTGGAACAGAATATAGGCAGACCCAGGAACTTCAGAAATGCTCAGCAACATTGATGACCCCAGAGCAAAGAGAGGACGTTAGAGCTTCTTCAAAAGCATGGGCTCAATGTGCCATGTCCCGGGTTCCCAGGTCTGATGGTCCACTTAATGTTGGCACCAGCCTCAATTTCCCCAGAACTTGTAGTGTTAAACTTGCCTTGAATGTGCACAGCATACAAAGAAAATTCAATCATCACAGATATCTCCTGGCCATGAATTTCTCTAGTCCTCTTCCTTGGAGCACCAAGGAGAAGAGGTCTGGACCTCACTTCTCTCTTCCTCCCACCCTTACCTTCACTTCTCACTTCTTTGCAGTGTCTGATTCAAAAAGACAGAGAAACTGAACACCAGCCACAACACCTTCGTGTGGGTGCATGCTGCCTAACACATACCACAAAAACAATGCTTGGCAGATTGGCTCTACATGTATATTGATGTGTTTGAGTGGAAGATGCAAAGTGACATGCAAAGCTAGAGAACAGTTACCGCAGCGATGGGTGGACTACAGGAATAAAGCAGATTCATGTTGACAATTAAGTTAACATGACAGGCAGGTGGAGTGTTCTCTTAAAAGCATAATTACTTCTATTTTACAAACAGGGAAGCAGAGCCACTAGGAGATAATTGTCCTTACCCACATATCTCAGGGTAAAAAATAAAAATTGTTTAGATCAAATCTGATGGTTTTGAGGTTGTGTTATGGAAAGTTTATCACGCAAGGCTGTAAATTGTTCTATTTCAAATGACAGGCTACATTAAAGTAGCCTGAAAAATTTGAATGGCTTTCGCAAAGAAAAGGATGCTTTACAAACTTGCAGAGAGATGTCTAGATACCAAAAATTAGTGTTCTCAATTCAACTAGTTCCAAACTTTTATGCAACAACAACAAAAAGTCTACGATAAGGGCTGATTAAACATTGTTCTACAGAAAAAATAAAATAAAATAAAATACCCTGTGAACCCTGATGGCATTCACATTTAAATATCACCTTTAAAGAAGTTTCTATCAAACTACAAAATGCTGCAGTGATTTACTGATCACTTTTAGATTAAAAAATTATCTTTAAAAGCAAAGGAAGCTAAACGATGCTGCAAACATTTACATATAAGTTGCATTTATGCATAGTTTATGCAAAGGCTCCTGACCATTAAAAAAAAAAACCAACAGTCTAATGTTTCAATGTACTTTTATAACCACTGCCCGATATGCCATCCGTATTTATGATCCTTGTTTGAATGATTTCTTGAGGAAGGTTATGAAGGCAACGTGATTCAAATGTTATCCAGAACACAAGCTGGCAGCATGTCCACAGTAGATTGCCTAATGCTTTAAAGCCACATAGGCCAAAAGCTCCATTCTCTGGGCCTAATTTGTCTGTCCCAAAGCAGTTTATCTAAAACAAAAGTGCTTAGCTGAGGTATATTATATCATGCTTGCATTTTATTTAATTGCAAGTCCATGATGCTTCATTCCTGGGTTTCATTGTCCACTTCTCCTAGGTACTTCATGCTTGGCAGTGACAGTGGTAATTCAGATCAAGGAAGGTGCATGGCTGAAAATAAAACAGTTCTAAAAGCAGAGAGAAAAAATAACCTTTCTTCTTAGTTTATGTCTGGTGACAGCTGGAGAGGTAGAGCTAAAATAAATAATAATAATAATAATAATAGTAATAATAAAGCTCTACTGAGGAAGAAAGTTAGCTGGATCCCCTGAATTTAAACACAAGGAATTACAGTTTTATGTAATTTCTCCACTAATATAAGAGACCAAACATAAGTAAAATTAATTACAATTAATCAATTGCAAAACGTAAAAAAAATTAATTACAATTAAAACTCAGTTTTAAAACTATGTTCTTTAGAAACTAAAACTTTCTTTAGAGCTGGTCAGAAGTTTACCAGAAAGGCATACTACTTATTTTGGACCTACAAATTCTCTACTTCTGCTTCTGAGATTTTTATTATTATTATTACTACTATTTAAATAAAAAAGTAATATCCAGGGCAATACTAGCCCAAATCCTGAGTTTACGGTTGACCTATTGTATAATCTTAAGTGTTCAGTTTTCTTGGCAGTATCATTTTAAAGGTAAAATTTAACCTGGTGGGGGTGGAAGTGATCATTGCAATTCAATGGATAGCATGTTCAAATTCTTAACTATTAAAGTCAATTTTAGCAACTGTAGAGTTTGTGCTTCCTTCAGAAACAACACATATTTATGAAGCAATTCACTAGCAAATATTGATATTCCAGACTAAATGGAAACAAAACACAGATTTTCTTTAAAAGATAGAGAACCTATTAATGACCACCACCACCTTCTACACACATTCTACCTCTATTTACTTCCTCAGCAGTAATATTCTTGCACTATTTGTTGTCTCATTCTTTTTCCTCTCTCCAGTGAAAGCAATTGATATTCCCTGTGAAAGCACTGAAGTTACAGATATGTAGACACTTGACAGAAAAAAAAAAAAAAAAAAAAAGAGGAATCCTTGTTAAGCATTAAACATATCCAAAAGTTTGGAACATGCATAGTGATATACTAAAAGGTAAAGTCAGCATGAAAAATGTGTGATTTGTTACAGCTCACCAAGCCCAGGATTACTAATTCACTAGAAGGAGAGTTTCTATGAACTCATTGATAGTAAAACATCTGCTGCCACAACACCTGGAATTTGTAATACTTTACAGTCAGAGAATGGATATAACAGTCAATAACACGGCAACTTTCAAAACAATGAATTGTGCATTTGACTAAAGTTACTAGTTATTTTTAACCATATGATTAACAAATAGTGAAAGTATACCTCTGAAAAAAAAAAATGTTTCAATAATTGTAATGATATACTGTTCTCCAACAAGCTGTTGCAAATTATGTCCCTGCTTTGATTAAATTTGCTGAAAAAGTCACCTGTTATTTTCTGTGAATAGCTTCTTTCAGTCTTCACACCCTCCAATTTTTCATAGCCACATTACAGTCAGTGAAAAAATATTTCCTAATGAAAGAATGTATGTAGCCTTGTCTTGTTCTTATATTTGTTATTTCATTGAAACAGAGCTTCTCCTTCATAATTCAACTAAGACTGAAATACCCTTTCCACCCCCCCCCCCCCTCCCCCCCCCCCCCCCCCAATAAATCTGGTGGGGTTTTGAGGTATTATTTTAATATTTAAAATCAAGAAAGAGAAACCTAAATGTAATGCCTGAGTGAATATTGAGTTCAGTTGTGAAACAACAAAATTTCTTTCCTTTTGAAAATCTGAGAGTAAAAGCTTGTGGCTTTTGTACAATAGCTATGCGTAATGCATACAAGTGACATTTTTTATTGCATGGGATTCTCCTCATGCACATCTAATTTCTTTGAGATAATTCAGGCAATCAGCAATGCACGGACAACAGATCACATTGTTCTTAGTGTTAAACAGATAATCAATAGTCCAAGGCAATAAAATTAAATGTTTTTAGCTTTATTAAACTTTGGAGACTGCTGGTGAGTAACTAGAAAATAAAAGCAACATTAAAAGTCAATTAGCATAACCATTATAACAAAATATTTGCTTTCCATTCCACTACAAAACTGAATTATGAAACAAAGTAAGTGAGCCTGGAAGATCATTGTTATAGCCATGTGAGGATTGGGAGGATTATATATCCATTTAGCACCAATAGGAATAAAAAAATATAATGCAAATGCAGACTGAGGCAACCTACATGAAAATCCAATAGATGTTTGGTCATATCAATGACCAGAAGACAACAAAGACCAACACTTTATGTGGTTTTGTTTCAGTTCTTCTGATGTTGAAGAGATTCCTTGGGGATTAGAGGTTAGTACATGCTATGCACTCATGACCCACACAAGTTATTAAGGTATGCAAGTAGTCCATTAACATCTACTAATTGAAAATACTCAGTGTTCTCAAGTAAACTATGCAATTAAGCATTTTAATGGATTTAGCCAAAATATTTAACACGGCTGGCAGAGCCTCAAAGCCTCCAGATCTCAGATAACTCCAAGAAACATCAGTTATATTTCAGATAAAAACTTTCAATAAACCACTATAAGAAGAAAGTTTAGATCATTGAAGTGATTGAGAAATGTTACATTTTAGATTGAAATTCACTTTTAATTGAATCAGAAGGTGTATGTTTTTACAAAGAGCTGCAGTCAAAAGAAGCTTCCAATGTATATACTTAAAATATACACAACTACATATTAAAGCTTTCACAAGTCACATCCTTGGCAAGTTTATTTCTGGTGTCTGTAAACTCAACAACTGAAGCTTGTGAGTGACAGAGATTAATCTGTTTTAGGCAAGATTAAACAAAGTCATTGTAACAAATATATTTCTGTCTCCTATTTGTGAATCTAGTTTTTCAAAATGTCTGGGTCTTCAAAATATTGTTTTATCCAGATACTGTGAGATGCTACGTAAGTGACAATACCAATGATCCCCAACAGAAATAGTTGTGGAGCTCTGTGGGAGGCTCTCAAGAAATGGTGGGTATAGAGGATGATATACCTTAGCTATCACTCTTCACAGCAGTTCTGTTATAGCTTGTGCAGCTTAATGCCATTGCTTTCTCATTCTAGAGCACATCATTGCTGAAAAGCGGTGAGCAATATTAGCCTCCTCAGTAAAAACTAAAGCTGATTTTTTTTTTTTCCTACATCCATTAAATGTCTCTTTTTACAGACTAAAAGGTAAGATTCCAGATTACAATTATCAAGAAAATTCAGCTTACAACGATCAGAAAATTGACTGAAAGACAAATAGGATATAGTGGAGCTCAACTAGGCATTAGCAGTATCAGCATAGGTAACTAGTTTCAGATCATGCATCAAAATGGGCACATATTCTTTTAAAATTCACTTAAACTCTGAATACTTGACTTTCCATAAGGTTTTGACCTTTTCTGCCAAAATTTCTATTCAAATAGAGACTTCTAATCCTTTGAGATATTTTCAGCACATATAAAGACTCGAAGTTTTATTTAGGGCTTTGTTTAAAATTTAATTCAGGTATATCCCAGTTGCTTTGTTCATTAGTCCTTTCATCACCTCCAGCAACATAAAACAAATTAGGTAAGGTCAACTTGAAGATTCTAAAATAGGCAGATACGGTTTTCATGAAAGCATATTTACCTCACTGCCAAAAGCATTGTTGCAATTCAAATTAGAAATTCTTAAAAAAAATATATATATATATTACAATGTTAACATTTGCAGTATTTATACTACTCTTTTGTACTAATGGTTATGTGAAACATTTAAGGATTTTTGTGTGTTTGTTTTTTAAGTATATTAGTTTAGCTGCCAGTATTTACAGATTTAACTTCAATTGTAAGTGCTATCTGAAGAGCAATATTAGTTTTTCATACTTTATTTTAGTCTACCTGGCTGTGTGCCAAAAATGTAGGGAAATGAGCTTAAAAGCAGCTTTTCCCGGAGTACGCAATAAGAAAATAATAAGATATTCTTTTGACATATTCATATAAACAGGAACCTTAAAAAATAAAAATGAAAATCAGTGTGAGTGTAGGAACTATATTTCTATATTTGAATTACTTAAAAAAAAAATAATAATAAAACTAATGTTTTGATCAATGAGGTTTGTTGGTTTTCAATTTTGGGGGAGGAGGGTTGGATTTTATTATTGTTGTAGTAGTAGTAGTAGACTATACTAATTCAAGTCTTCAGTCACAGTCCTTTCATACTATTAAACAGTTATTGGAAATTACCCACATATCAGGAACTGCAGTGTCATGCTTATTCCCCATTTACAAACTTGAAGTTCTGCCTCAAGACTTTCCTCCCCTTCACCCTCTCCTCTATTCCCAGGGAGAAAAAATAACAAAACAAACAAACTAAAAAAATGTGTGTGTATATAATTATTCACTGCAGAAGACATCATTAGGATCAATATTTCTATAATCTGTCTTGTCTGTGGTTTTAAAAGGAATCTTATTTTTATTTCAGACAATACCGTGGGCTTCACATCATGCTCTAGTTTCTTCTTTGGTCTAGACATTACAATTTCTTACTGTCTCCATGCCCTTTCAACTTTACAGTGTTCCTCATTGTTAGGTTTCCTGTTCAGGCCCAGAGAGATCATGTTTGACTCTCGCTTGCTAGTCATCATTCATCTGTTTCTCCACTTCAGTTTGACTTCTGAGATCAGTCAGTCCAATGGACTCCTTGCCACATCTCTCTCATTTTTAAAGCCTGATGTTTGCCTTTCCCACCATGACTATTACTCACTGTCTGGGACACCTCCATTACTGTCATAAATAAATAAATAAATGTCATGTGCTGCTTTTAGTCACATTCAAAGGCACCCTTAACATCTCCTCAAGTTTCAGTTCTTGACTTCCAAAGAGCCTCCTTCATCTTCCCAAGCTGCCAAGTATCTTTCCTAACATAGAGTAGCTGTAGTCAGTATTAGTTGTTAGTGGGCAAAGCATACATCAGTTTTCTGTAGTCTCAGGGCATAGATGTATAATTTTCTTGTTTCTCTTCACTGCAGTAAAGAAACTGCATCTATTTATCCAGCTCATGAACAGATGGACCAGACTGCCTCCTTGCTACTGAAAGGTTTACATTAGTGATGTGCACTTTATAGAAACAGAGGATGGAAGATATTTTCACAGCTACAAAATATGCCTGCTTCTCAGTTTTAGACAGGCTTATCTCACAGATTTCCAGAAACATTTTAGGCTGCTTGCCCTTTTAACTTTGGGTCTCCTTACTACACTAGATGACTGTTTTTAAATTTCCACAAGACTAGGAGTGGCAGTAGAAAATTAATCTCTGCCTATTCACTTAGACCCAATCTAGAAGAAAAAAATAATAATCAGGCTCAAATGGAGCAAAATGAAATCCAAAGCAGAAAATTATATTCATTTTCCAGAGTCTACCACAAGATGAAGGAAGAAGACGTCAGAATAAATTATTGTCTAGTGATATTTTTGGAAAGATTCATCTCCCTCCACTCCCCTCTTCCCCCCCCCCTCCTTTATATATATATATGTATATATGTATATAAATATGAACACTTAGGATCATGTTTTGCCCATCCTCAAAGACACATACACATAAAAAAACAGTTATGAAGAATTATTATCAAACATAATTATTCTACAACATAAAACCACCACACCGATATTAATAGCTTTCAATTTTACAAAACTGATAAAAATAAATGAACTACTGTACTCTAATGAGATAATTATCTTATCATAACTGGAAAATGGGGAGGTTTACCAAATTGTATGTAATCAAAGAAAGAAGGAAAAACAGCAGTAGGAGAATTTACAGAATAATGTGGAATAATTAAACACTTCTTTCCTGAAAGTCTGTTCTAACAATTTCAAAAATCAGTTACCTCATTAAGAAATACAAAAGGAAAAAGTGTTGGGCTGCTCCCCTCCTCTCACATTATTCCCCAGAGCTCACGAAAAAAGAAACTCTCCTACTTTGGTGAATCCGTCCTCACCAAACTGCAACTGATCCATCAGGAGAGCTGAGCTACCTTTCATCCCACTCCAGGCTGTTCCTGTTTCTTTACTTCTCCTTGCTTCATTTCCCACTACAACTAGATGCTCTTTTTCCACTTTTTGATTTGGTTAATGACTGCAGCTCTGCCAAGAACATGTAATCTCTGTCAAGAGCACAAGTCTTCCAACTCCAAATACATCTCCAGCAGTCCTTTTAGTGCTCTCAGTTTGTGTGTAGCTCGAGTCTGCATGCCACTGTTTACATTCTTTTTTTACAACTAACTGTACCAGTTAGGTATAGATGGTTAGCATGATTATTCTGACATTAATTGCTTTGTATGAAGACCTTTTCATATTATAGAACATACATGAAAAGGCATGAAATTCATATTAAACTTTTCAGCTCTATCACTTCTATTGCTTTCTTTCCAGTTGTCAAAAGGATGCCTTTTTCCTCTGTGGTTTTCTTCTTGCAAATACCTACAAGAAAATAAAAGATTGAGTAAACAACAAATACAGATTCATTTGAAGCAATCTTACAGGACAATTACATGCTTCTTTTTTTTTTTTTTCAGTTTGGCTTGGTTTTGTTTGTTTTTCTATTGGTATGAGAAGATGCAAAAGAAATCTTTCTTCTCCTCTTAGGCGCCTGCCTAAGATTAGAGCATTTATTGAGAACATTCTAGAGCCACCATACGGAGAAGCATGTACTTCACCATGTAAACCATGTGAGGTCTGAGGTGTCTTTCCAGAAGTATTAATAATTATCCAATATACCCAATACAACACCCATTAATAATATTTCATACTTCAGCTACACTCATATGAACCAAGTATAGTCTCAACATTTATTCATCTGTAATTATCAGCATCAAAAGAGGAAGGAAATGGGTGTGGAAAGGAGGACAACACTTCTAATGCAATCAGATATAGAATCTGTTTACTGATTTCAGGTTCCAATAACCTTAACAGAAAAAAAAAAATACACATGTGTATATATATATACAATCTTGAGACTCCTTTAATACAAATCTGATCTGAGCTCTCCTTTCTGATGAGATGTTAAAATCATTTGGCTAATGTACAAAACAAAGTACAATGCTGAAGTTTGAAGGAAGTTTGTGATACTCCTTGGAGGACTTTGTAACCACAGCAGAGCAAAGATGTGTTTGGTTTTTGGCAGCAGTCGGCAGAAGAATTTCAGAGGTTCAGTGTTACATTTTTTGGATAAAGTTTAAGGCTATGGTTTAGGAATGCCTTGGCTAATATCCAAACTATGACAATTTGCTTTAAAGGTATTTAAGTAAGACATTCTGAGAGAGCTTTTTTTGCTCATTACAGCATCTTGAGAAGAACTCCATGTCATAACTTCTTTAAAAGTAAAGCAATGTAATTTTTGGCTTAGAAGTTTTCTCTTAAGTTTATTGTAAAGTGGATTTAATATTTTCTAGAAAACGTAGATTACTCCAAGGTACTTCGTGGATATAAGTGAGGTATGAAAATGCAAAAAGAATTACAAAAACAAACTGGGAGCCCACCACCAATTTCTTCACAAAATAAATAAATAAATACAAAAGTAACTTAAAATCTCAACTAGCTGAATATGAGATATCAAATTGCTGCCAGATAACATGGAACTGAGATCTCTTTAATTTCAGTACATCTCACCTGAAGCCAACGGAGACCAATGCAATTCTATGCAAGGAAATGGAAAAGTCTTTCTCACCTGTCTGCAAGTGATTAAAAAATAATAATAATAATTTAAAAAATAATAATAAGCTAAATTAAGAACCATACTGGAAAAAAAACTTCTAGTAACAGAACTTGGTATGTTGATTTTGTGTTCCAAACTTTTCCTTTGGCTGCATCTGAACACCACAGGACGGTTATTTTTTATAAGTAGAATAATGCACGCAAGTGAAGCCTTAAAACTAGCTCCTCTCAAAAATCTCCTTTCCATGCTTGCCTTCTCTACTGCTCATGATAATTACCAACTGCCTACCTGTAAAGCATAGGTAGTTCTTAAAAAAAAAAATCTTACTCCTTTCTAATGTGTGCCAACCCTGAAGGCAATCAAAAATTACTTTCTATTCAAAAAATTATTTTAGTACATAAGAAATATAAAAGCCACAATGAAACACAGCTGAGATCAAGACCAAAACCAAGACCAAAATGATGCAAAAGTATTTCAGCTATATGAGGGATATACAAACGCAGTATTTTTGGATATAAACATTCAGGTAAAAAGGTTGTGGTTTTTTTTGACATCTGCTGTTCAGTAGGAAGTTAGAATTTCCCTCAAAAGATCTATCTTTTTTGTTAGTGAAATACCCTATTCCCCCCAAAATACTGCCTTAGCATAACCTTGACCAACAGCTAAATACATACATTGATGGAAAAAAGAATTGGCTTCCAACTTTATCAAAGTCTTGATAACTTCCTGTTATTTTTCTACTTCTGAGCTACAAATATGCCAGGCAAGATAGGACTTTATTTTATACCCAGCAGTAAAATTGCTGACGTAATTACTGTGTATTAGAGCCCCTCAGTTAGTCCATACAATACTCTCTTCAACAAAGTTTTGAAGCATGTTATTGAGTTCCTGAAAAAATCTCATCTACCAAACACACTTAGAGACCTTTCAGATATGATTAAGTGTAGCTGAAATGAGTCATCCTTCACAAATCATTGATTAATGGGGTGTATGAGTGTAAACAACACAGACTGCTTACTCTCTCAGCTAAGTTTGTCTGAAGACTCACCTACTCAACTATATCTTATTAAGTATTAAAAAATAACAGAGAGTAACTAGAGTTGCTGTCCTTTTTGTATCTCCTACCTCTCTAATAAGAGCACAGGCTGAGTTGAAGGATCATGCTTGCTTGTGCAAATCTCCAGCAGCAGGAAATTTGTACTCTTTTGTAGAGGATCCAGCACCTAGAAGGGGAATGTCAGCTGTTCCGCATATGGTCATGCTCCACACTCCCTGCCCTCATGGGAAACCTTGTTCTGATGTTCAGAGACCTGCAGCAGTTTAGATCCTATGTACACCTAAAGTTCTGTATCATTATATGAATATTGTATATGTTTTCTACACTGTTATTTCCACTTACAATTAAACCTTCATTATCTACATAGCATAAGAGAATAATTCCACCATTCTCTCTTCATGTTTCAACTTGACTTAGTATACTTTAAATTGGAGAATTGTCAGCGTTTTGTGTAATATTGGAAGGACCTAATGACCCAGGAAGAACCTTTCCAAGATCACGTTTCAAATGAAAATGTTGGTGCAACTGTTGTGGTCTAAGGATGGAAGTGAGATGAACAACCTTCAAGAGCTCATATGGTCAGCTGGCTCAGCTTCCCACACCCTAGCTGTATCAGTCAGTCTAGTTAAAGATATTATGTCTTTATATGTTGTCTCTTTTCAGACCAAAGGTGATGTAATCTAGAACTGATATCCTCCACAGATTCAATTTTTCAAGCATACTTTTTTACTTGCTGGTAGAAGCTCCAACAAAAATGTTTTCACAGTGACTTTTAAGATTTCTTTAAGAGAAGGAACAAGAATACAGAGAATTAAGGACTTCAGTCTGAAATTGTTTTATTCAATCCACATTTTCCTCTTCATTTGCTAATAGGAAAGTTTCTATGTGTCACTTCACTTTTCTCTGATAAATTCTTCTGAAGTTCTTATTTTCTTTTGAACTCTTTGTATAGCACTAACACATTTAGCTTTTTCTTGATATTGTCTTTTCTGTGCAGCCTTCTCTATGTGGATATATGGTCTATTTTTCACAATTTGTTCAAAATTATTTAAACCTTTATTCTTTCTGCCTGCACTACTACAACACATGGAGCAGTCTTAGTTCATATTTATTTATTTATTATTAGCATTATTAACTGGGGCTGGGGGGAGGAGGAGTAGACACTATCTGGGATGACTATGCAATACGCAAGTCTCCAATTCCACAGTACATTTGAAAATACACCACGTAGAGAACAACAGCAGAAAACCTTGAAACAGTGAATTTTTTCTTCACATTCAAATATTAGAAACAGAGAGGCCTCACCATCACTCTTCCAAAATACAGAAATCCCATTTTCCATTTTCCTGTGCTTCAAATATCTATGATTTCATATATGACAGAATGAGAATGCAGTCTTTGGCCTTGCTGTGATTTGTTAATCCAGAAGCACAATGAGAAACACTTATCTTGAAATTGTGGACTTTGCTCCAGGGCCTTCAAAAAGCATAAACTCACAGGCTCCACTGATGGATCTATCAGACCTGTGGTGCAAGCAGAGTGATTTGTAGAATCAGACTGGTGAACATATACCAAGTGACTTTATATTGCCTGTGCAATGAGACTAGGCACACATACTACATGGGGGTACAAATCCCCTTCAGATGCCAACATTTTGGTTACAAAAGATTTTTAAAGAGCTGAAGTTTCCTCCACTCATTTCTTTTTGTTCAATGTCCTCACAGCTGAGTTTTTTTTTTTTTTTCTCCTTCAGTTGCTTCCCAGACATTCTTAGACATGAACGTGATTGTACAGTATGGATGGACAAAGCAATGTTATCAGCTTACTGAGAGTATCACGTCTCTTAACTCTTTACTGACTGCAAGCCCAATAGCATCATCAGAGATTTCTAGGAAAAAAAAAAAAAAAAAAAAGTAACAGCTGAGAGCCAGTGGAATTGTGAAGTGCAGCCATTCCTATCTGCTTACAACAGCTGTCAATCAGACTGGCAGTGTCTTAGGCTTTGAATAAAATGATAAAATGATTGCTTGGAGGGCTAGGCACACTAGTGCACAAGAAAATGCATGCAGAATTGCTTTACTCTTCAATTGTATTCCTTCACACTTGGAAACAAAGATCGCTGCCAGCTTGAGTTGTACAAAATCATTATTTAATTGTACCTTTGTCTTATACTTCTATTGTAAGAAAAGCTGTTATTCTTAACTATTGTCTACTCTTATGGAGCATTCTGATCAATATATTTTCTGTATATATGTTATTTTGTACTGTTCCTATTCAATCCTTTTTGAAGTCTCATTTTAATCTTTCTTACTTTTCCTTTCTCCATTCCGAATATTTCCTTCCTACATTTTCTGACAACTCATTACTAGATGTACTGACATTTGGTAATACAGGATACTTGAGAAAAGCACAAGACATTATTCTATTCTAACTTCAAAATCCAGTTTCACACTCAGATGTTGTTCTTCAGAGACCATTCTACCGTTTTCCTTGCAGAACTGCCTGACATTCAACTTCTGTCCTCATCAGTATGTTTTTTTTTGTTTGTTTTTGTTTTTCTCTGATATTCAGGAGGCACCTTCTGCTTTTATAAATGGGAAAGGCAGAAAGGGAGGAATCCACATTATTTAAAACTAGTTTGATCCAGAGGCAATGAAATGGCAGTAGTCCCTCAGACTTTTCTTCAAATAGACTACCAACCTAAGGTTGGTAAGATAATAGGATAAAAGTTATCTCCAAGTGGAAAAGTGAATCTGAAGAATTAACAGGACATGAAAGACTTGGTTATGCTTCAAACTACTTTTGCAAATTCTGTTTCCTCCACAACAGAATGAGAAATCTGTGTTTCATTAGTACACTGAATCAACACTTACAGATTTACAACATACAAATAGCTCATTTTAAATATGTGAAATCTTGTATGTTTTCTAATTACTCTTCCCCTGGGAAAGGCAAAACAAGTTTGTCAAATGTGATCTTTCTGCATAAAACAAAGCATGTTAAAAAGAAATCCTCAACATACCTCTGTGCAATGGTATGTAGGTGTTATTTGTCATTTATTTATGTATTTATACTTGAGAAGTTCACTGAAGCTCACCACGAGCCTATGTTTTTTCTCAAAACTTACTGAATTTTTTAACACTCTCTGTGTTGCTGTTAGGTAACATAAATACACGTATTTCTTTCACACTGAATAGTCATTAAAAGTAGTTGTCCACTCCATATTTAAACTCTACTAAGTGAATATTTCTGTAGATAAAAAAAGTGTTATATTTGAGCAGGACTTTGGATCAAGGGGACAAGTCAGCTCACTCCCACTGACCTGTGGGATAACCTGACTCACTGATCACAGGGTTTTCGTACTATAGATAAGCAAGTTATTTGCCTTTATACATGATATTTTGTTCCATACAAATACATGTTATCACTTACCTTCCTACATAGGAATGCATGCTTTGCTGAGTACTGGAGATAGAAAAATGTAATGCTGATACATGTCAGTCACTGTCAAATTTACTACCTCCCCAGAATGCCCCACATTCACAAGTACCATGGTAAGTGACCATTGCTCTCCAAGGACAAGTTGGTAGCAGACGTGTCATCACATTCTCAGACTTTGGAAAATATTCCAAGAAGAAACTATTCCAAAACAGCTTTGGCTGGTAAACATGTAAAACAAGGAGACTCATAGACATCTAGAAAGCATAGAAATATATTATATTGGTAATCTGAGCCTGTGTTAGCTATTTAACCACCGCATGCATCATCATGATCATGTGTCATTGATAGTTTTCTTGCATACTACAAATAAATAACTAAACACTCTATATATAGCCTAGCTTATATTATGCAGGATACAGATATTTAGCACACACACACAAGGAACGCATAGGCGTAAAGATATCATTGTTATACTTCAAAGAACTTTGGTTACTGTAATGTTTTATTTATTTGCTTGTCCTCCATCAAGCTATTAGCTAGAGTGATAATTGATCAAGCAATTGCATTTTAATTGCGGTAATAGGGCAGCTTTGTGATTTATTCCTCTTTGTTTTGTTTCACTACAAAGTAATCATCCTAGCTCAGATGTTTAACCACCCACCCAATTTATCTATTAAAACAGTTTCACAGCTATATTTCATTAATCTCTGTAGGCATTACAGTGGCTATGGCAATTTCTCTCATTCACGCAGTAATTTTTTAATTGTGATGCTGTTGGTTATCGCCTCCTTAATTTGAATGTATACTGATCTAATATTTTTGTTAAATTTGCAGATGATGGAAATTGCCAATAATTTTATTATTATTATTATTTATATACTATAAGCCTGACCCTGTCCTTTTTAAAATTGATGTTAAGCAGCCATCTCTTTAAGGTGTAAGATTCATGGAAGTGTAATAGGATACAAGAGATAAGAAGCATATGCTGAGCTCTCAGGTAAACAGAATTTGCCATAAGTAGATTGAAACTACCAAAAAAAAATTGTCTGAAATTGTAAACAGCTACAATATCACCTGTTTTCAAAGTAACAAAATTGACATTTAATTTTTTTTTTTTTTTTTAACGAAAAATATGATTCTATGTGTATCTATAATGTTAACTGAAAGGTGCATTGCTAGAAGCTTGTTAATTGGTATATCTCCTCCGAAAACACAAATACTACTGCTTTGGGCCACATAAGGGGTAAAATATCCAAACCAAGTAGCAACAGAACTTGGAGAACAAAGAGTCAGAATCTTCTTCCAACAAGATGCAAGATCTTAACGATACAAGCTGTAAGGTAGGTCTGAAATGCAGCACTAGAGGCCTGGCTTTGAGCTAATTTTGCAATGCCTCTCTCATCAGAGGTTTCTGATGCACATAAATGCTGATTGCCTTCTCCCATCTCTGCTGATCTCTCCCTAGACATGCAGAGTACTCCATTCAAAGAATGTTTCAACAACTACTGTTGATTCTCAGAGTGCAATAGTTTAAACACTGTATTTTCCTCCATGTTTTGTTTTAAATTTGTCTCGTTCTGCCTACATGCCTGACAAAATCATGGGCTCATGGCAAATGACCTTATGTTGCGTGTTTGACTTTTCAATAATATTTGTAAAAATGTATTTGTCATGACATCTGTATTTATGTTGGTAGCTCCCAACTAGACTGTAAGGACGTTGCCATATTAACAATACCCTATACATGCAACCCATTGGGTAATGTCTCCTTGACTTCCATTCTTTTGTGTAGGGCAAGAGGATAATGTTTAGATCTTTAACTGTCTTATGCACTGCAATGCATTGCAGGATTTATTTCCAAATAAATGTGCATTAGTTTGATATATGCTATTTATATAATGGATATTACCTGGAAGACATTCATAGAAGTTTAGCTCCATGTGACAATCCTGCATATGCAAGTGCGTACATTGTTTTCAGTTCTCAGTTTTGCTGACCTTTGCCATTATTGTCTCACGCTTACTCTCTGTTTAACAGTCCATGCATAAATGCTGTGTCTGTTTGCTGTTCTTTTTACTGCCTGAATTTTCAAATGGGAAATCTTTTATTTAGTCCAGCGATTATTTTTTTTATATATCCAGAAAGTAATGTAACTTAAATATTGTAAATTAGCAGTCTCTATATTTTTAATAGAGAAAGCTTACCATGATAATTATTTTTTTTTCACTTTTTCCCTTTTAACCAGGAATAAATTGCTTAATTTTTAAGATTTTTTTTTTTAAATATATATATATTTTGCACATAGAAGCAGATGGATGTTCCTTGGCATGCCATAACCTGAGAAAGAAAGAAAGAAGCACAGGTAAGTGAAATTCAATGAAAAAATGACCATGGAAGTAACTACATAATTATTAGGGAACGTGACAGATCATTTCGACAGTGCAGGAGAAAAAATAAATAAATCTGTCGACAAACAACACCCCCCCCCCCCCCAACCCACACACACACACACACACACCTTTATTTATTTATTTATTTATTTAGAGTCTCTCACAGCAGCCCTCACAATAGCACCGTAAGGGCAAGCTAGGAAAGGGCAGATCTCACGCCAGCCGTTCAGGAGGTGGCTCTCTCTCGGTTAAACACCGGAGGAAACAAACCCACGAAGCGGAGCTCGGCCCCCCTCACCTTCCCCCCAACCCGTGGCCGCTCGCAGCCGCTGCGCTTTGTAGTTTCCCGGCGCCGGAGCAGTAGGACCCAGGGGCCCTCGGCAGCCACCAATAGAGGCTGCTACTGGGATCTATTTGTATGCGATGCCTCCTGCTCCGCGCATTAATAGTAATACAGATAACGGCTCTGAAAGAATGCTCTTCTGGAGAAGGATTTGATTTTCCGGGGTCCTGATAGTGGGGAGAAATCCGGTTCCATCCCCCTTTTTTGACTTAAAACTCTCCCGAACAGCTTGTCGTCTTCAGCGCTCCCTCTTCCTCTCTCTCTGTATAAATACACCTAGCCGCAGCCCCGCTCTGCGCAAGGAAAGTTGGAAAAGGGCAGCCTGGGCGATGGGGCTGCCGCTGCCCTGAGAGCCTGCGGAGCCCGGCGGTGAGTCCCGCGGTGATGGAATGGGGACGGGACGGGACGGGACGGGATGGGATGGGATGGGATAGGGGCTTCTCCCCGAGGGCTGCGGGAGGGGTCGGGGGGCGGGAGATGGCGATGCAGGAGCCCCCAGATAGTGGGTGCAGCGGTCCGACAAGTTTCCCCCCAGGTACCGGCGGTGGGCTGCTTGCCCGCAAAGTTGCCTCAGTTCCGGTACGACAAAGAAGTTTGGCCGCGGAGAACTCGGGGGCGAAGGGACCGGGGGGTGCTCCCAACTTGTGCGGGGCGAGGAGGAGCGCCGGCTTTGTTGTCGCCGCGCCGCCGGGAGCCTTTCCCCTTCCCGGGGTCGAACGGGGGTGGGGATGTGGATGTGAGTGTAGTACGTGATGCGCGTATTTACCCACCTATGTGTAGGTGCATCGCGGAAAGCGGGAGGGGGCTGCGACACTGCACCCGGCGGGGGGGCGGGGGGGGCGGGCGCCCGCCCCCGGCCCCCCCCCCCCCCCCCCCGCGGGGGGGGGGGCGGCGCCGCCCCGCGCTCTCCCCTGGACGCGCAGCCCCGCAGCCCGCGGGTGTGCGGTCGCCTCCGCTCACAATGGAGGGCCCCCGGCGGGGAGGGGAGGAGGAGGAGGAAGAGGAAGAGGAGGGAGGTCTCCGCTGCAGCTGCTGCTGCTGCAGTGCCGCAGCCCCCCGCCCCGAGGGGCAGCGACCCTGGACAGGGAGCTCGGGGGTCGCAGGTGCCGCCCCTGCCCCGGGTACAACGCGGTGGGAGGACGGGGGGTGGGGGGTGGGGGGGGAGGGGCGCAGAGCGCAGCCGGAGGGGGAAGTTGGGGTGCCAGAGGGGAGAACTGGGGTGCCAGACGGTTCATCTCGAACGTGATCAGCTCTCTGACTTATTCTATGTGTTTGTAGATGATTTTTTAAATCATTATTATTTTCTCTCTCCGTGTTCACTGGGGTGCGTTAAGATTAATTAATGAGCGATGACGCGAAAATGAATTTAAATGAGGTGAAGTTGTTCTTAATTTTAGTTTTACTTGCTGGTGTTTCGCATCTCAGTTACAAAAAGGAAATCTTTAAAGCTGCTGGCTATTGTGAGTACACTGAAGAACTTTGTGTCGGGCACTGGGGGGATGTTTTATGACATGCCTGTTTCACAGGCATATGAGCAGAAGGAATACTTTTCTAATCTTTGACCATTGTCCCATAGACGCATGTAGAGGCTCAAATGACAGGCATCTGAGTAGGCTTTTAAGAAGGCTTCTTATTAAACTGTTCACACGCTTCGCTAATATAAGGTAAAGCCTTTGTTGGATGCAGTCTGTAGGCAAAACAGGAATGTCCTGTCATTATGGAGTAATAAGGGTAATCTCAAAACATCATGTCTGACTTTTTTTTTTTTTTCCTATACTTATATTTGTCCACCTTCATGTTTTCTACTTACATCTTAAACTGATGTAAATTCCAGTGACATCACACTGGTGTAAGTTGGCTATAAAAGTTGGAAAACATCATATGTGGTGATTAGAGACAAGGAAGGAAGGCAGAAAGCTAATAAAACTACTGTAGTGCTTCTCAGACTCACTTTCACTGCTTCATTCATCTTCAGAAATAACCCTCCAGCAAATGCTGCTGGATTTCCACAAATTGTTTGGCAGTTGTGTCTCAGCCCCTACAATAGTGGACTCTTAAAAGCCATTCTGGTACCATGACTGACACCTGACCAGAAACTGCGCTGATTTCCATAAGAATTCTCATTTAACAAAACAAAGGATGCTATTGTGACAGTGTGAAACAGCTTGGTTGCTGTTTATTGACTTTTTAGGTAGTGAGAGGAAATCTCAATCCTTACCTCTTGCTTCTATCAGTAATACTGAATCCTCACCAGTTGAATATTGGGCAAATGAGGAAGAATCAACCAGCTCTGTAATGAGGTACCTGCAGGTGTTTTCACTATGGCATAAACAAACAGTTCATTAGACATAGTCTACTTTTAAAAGGAACTAAATTCTTAACAGAAGAAAAGGCTATTTGAGTTCTGTAGCTTTTTTGTTGGTATTTCTTTTATTTCTGTTCTTTATTTTGGTTTTGCAGACTTCTCTTGTGTTCCCAAGGGGAAAAAAAATATTGAATTTTCTAAGAATTTTGATTTTGTGTAGGTGAACAAATGGTGTATACTTTCCTTATCTGGTAAAGTATTAAATGGAACTGAGAGTAGAGAAGTCTGATTTTACGTCTGAGTTCTGTGACTTGATTGTTGTGGCATATGGCTAGATATACATTGTTCAACAGGTAAGTCTGAAAAAGAAGGTTTAGGGTGAGGAGTGGGTAGGAAAAATAAGGGATTTATGTTTTCTTGACCTTATCTGAGACAAGAATTCCAGGGGCTGTGATCCTTCTGGGGTGGAATCAGCTGTCAAGACAAAAGTGAAAATGACAGGATAATTGATTTTGTTTGTCCAAATTACAAACTTGCTCTCATAATTGTGCTCTCTGTCCTAAGAGACGTCTCATAATCTCATGCTGCTTAGAACCAGATCTATACTCTCAGGTAACAGGTAACAGAAGTTACATGTAATGCATTAATCCTACAAACCTGTTATTGTAAAGACAGGAGATGAAGAGTTAAATTATGGGGACTTGCATTTTATTTTCTCCACCTGTGTGTCTACTCCAGTTAGCCTCTTCTGTGTCTTCAAATGTAGAAAGAGATACAAGTTGTCCCACTTTTATTTTTTATTTATTTATTTTTAAACATAGCATATGTCCTTTTTAATTTCCTACCTACATAGTTGTTAAGGTACAAGATCAGGATTTTCATATCTCTTGAGGAAAATAGTCTCGATCCACAGTGATTCTACCAAAGTTTCTTTGTAACAACATTTGTGAATCTTTTACATTATTTTTACAAGTATTAGTCAAGACCTATGAAATTTAATGCTTGGTTCTAGGTTCAGGAAGGAGTTTGTGGTCTAATGTTTTTTGCAGATTTTTCTGTTTTCCCTAACGTCTAATTCAACCAATTTGAGTGTATTTGCACAGATTTACTTGCATCATAGGGAAAATAGCCTCCTCAAGAAAAAATTAGCCAATTTCAAGGGTCATCAAGGTGATAAATTACACAGTAGGAATATGAAGAGAAACATTGTGTTCTCCCCTCCAATTCTAATATTCATTAAAATAAATAAATAAAAGGAATGAAACTGAATAGGCCTTTAAAGAACTGTAAGGCAAGCATAAATACCCTTAGCACATAAGTTAAACATACAGCAATACAGAACACTCATATAATTCTAATCCAGCACAGTGAAGGACATAATGAAATAATAATATAAGGTATAATATTTAATCTGCAAGAGATTTAACACATATCTTGTGTTTCACCTGTAATATTCTACCTGTCTAAACTGTTCAGTCCATAAATCTTTTGTTCCCTATCCATCTTCTAATCATCAGTCCCATCAGTTCTCTCTCAGAACCGTCAATTTATAGCCTGCCAAATGCATCAATCTTTTCCCTCAATTAATTCTCTTTTCCAGACTTCTCCAATCATTAATCTGTCCCTGTCCATCTTAAGGTCCACATGTGAGCCTTCCTCCTGTCTATCCTGGTTAGCTCAGTGTAACTTTCCATAAGGGAAACATTGTGTGTTTCCAGACCTGTATCACCTATTTTAACAATTTCTTAGTCTGTACTCCAGGCCTGCCAATTCATGTGAACATTACATATTTTTACGTTTTATTTCCCTGGGTATCCTTTAGCTTTCTCCTCTGTCAGTTGTGAGCCCATTGAGTAGGTTTGTGCTTCTTTCCCTATTCAATTCACCTCTTGCTCCTCAGGGTCCCTGTAAATTGATCATTGCACCAAGTGTGGCAGAGTTGTCAGGAAACATAAATAGGACTTGATATCTTCCTGGTTGCTTCCAACCTCAAGGAGACGTTGCTAATCCTGTTCCAACTTCTCTGTATTATAGCTGGCTTCAGACTAATATTATGTGATTCTAATGTTCAAAATCAGGCTAAGGAGTAGCATCCACAACCCAGAAGGTCTTCAGCTGAGTGCTTGAGTTCCTGGGTGACAGGCTTTGCTTAGATGCTCTTTTGTCTCCAAGTGTTTCCCCATTCTCCTTGCAGCCTGGCATAGCAGGGATAGAATATTCCATTTGGCCATTTTCTTTGAAGCTTCCTTGAACCTTTACATAGGATAGTTTAAGGCAAGAGCCATGAGACCTGAACATCTGGCAAATTCGTATCTGGAACTTAGGTCCCTTACTTATTGCATGAAGCAGTTCCTGAACAATTCTTTATCCTCAGTGTTTTGAAGTGTACTAGTTTGTTTTACAGTTCATGCTGCCTGGATCTTCACCTTATTCACCACACAGGATTTTCTTCCTTCCAAGGGGAAGCAATGAGTTTTAAAGCCCTTTCATC
This sequence comes from Stictonetta naevosa, assembly GCA_011074415.1. Taxonomy (NCBI): domain Eukaryota; kingdom Metazoa; phylum Chordata; class Aves; order Anseriformes; family Anatidae; genus Stictonetta; species Stictonetta naevosa. Next base: position 97,004,407 of record CM021697.1, read on the forward strand.
TTGTTTATGTATTGCAGTGGTGTTGAGCTCAGTTTCCTAGTTGAGGAAATTCTGCTCTGTCCCCATCTTTCATGGAGGCTGAACAAAGCAATTCCTTGAATTGGAATGTTGATCTTTCTGTCTTGCTTTCTTGAATTTAGGAGAAATGATACTGGATAATTTTCCTTGTATGGCACAAATTTCCATCACAAAGCCCTGGCTTGGGGGAAGAAACTGTTGGGAGAAGGGGGGGGGGGGGGGTTGGGGGGCTGAAGAGTGAATTTGAAGTGTGTAACTTTGTTACTGACCATAAAATAAGTATGTTACACTCCTAAAAATAGCACAAAGAAGAATTTAACTGATCTGTTAAACTAAGATTTAGTTGCCAGCAACAGTGATTCTTCACAGTACTAAGTTTGCTACAGTGATAAATACACATTCAAAAAGTCATATTTTGGTGTGCCATCTAATATATCACACTTCAGATACTTCTAGTATTTCAATGGGCCTATCTGACCTAGTTGGTGTGGTTTTGTTTGTTTTTGTGGTATTGTTGATGATGTTGTCCTAGCTCTTTTCTTTAAGAGGGAACTATAGAAAGGTAACGGAAAAAATGTTGTTAATGAAAGATACTGGCAGTGACCATACCTGTATGAAAGTGTTAGAAAGCTTCAGAGAAACTGAATATGGAATTTAGTGATCCTCCAAGACAATATACATTCCGGAAAAGATCATCCAACTATAGAACATCACTGCTTGTGATGTTAACTGCTGCCCATGAAAACTATGGAAATGTAAACAAATGGCAGTTTGTAACTTGCTATTACTTCAAGAACACAAAAACTTTAAAGCAGGATTTTACTATAAACAGATGGACAATGTAGTTGTAGATTCATTTTGATTTCCTTATAAAACTCTCAAAATTTACTAAACAAACTTCTTTTTAAATGCCAGTCTTGCATGTACAACTTAATATCTGAAAGTCAAATGCTTTTATTTCACTCTTGTTTATCATCAGTGGTAGCTGTGACTTGGATAAACTCTTCTGCAAGTTTATGCCTCAGATCCACCCCAACTGTGTCAATAATTTTATTAGTGATAAATGCACTTAAGGATATGACTTGACTTTTTGAACCCACAATTAGTTTTCATAGCTGCTGACTGGAAAAAAAAATAATTTCTGCTTTAAAAATGTAACAGGAAAACTAAACAAATTGTCTGCAGACAGAGCTGAAGAGACTTCTAACTGAAATATTTGAATAAAATAAAATTCAGTCCCCAGATAAACCTCTCACATAGCAAAGTACTTCTGGATAATAGTACTAATTAATGTTTTAAAAATAAAAAAGTTGTTACTGAAAACATTGCACACACACAGTCTAAAGCAGAGTCACTATTTCTTATATCATGGTGTTGAAACCAAGCTTGACCACTTGCAGCATTGAAATGAAGCCCTGAAAAAAAAGATGTTTCAATTTCTTTTAGATTGTGTGTGCTTTATATGGAAGAAAGCAAGGCACACTTCTGAACATTCTAGACTATGGTGTGAAGAGATAGGAGTGCTTCCTCTGCGTGTAATAGTAGGCAAATGAGAGAATGGAAAGTATGGCAGAAGGAATCACAGGGCCCAAATATGTTTCATCTTACATGGAGACTTGAAACTGCAAGATAACTTTATCTTTGCTGAAAATGTTTTGGAGTAACTCACAGCTTACTGGCTGCGTACATCTGTAAATGTCATTACAGAAAATGGTAATGGTAAGGGGACAATCTATATGTGTATGTGTGTATATATATATATAATGATAATGACTAGATGACAAGAAAATACAAGAAGTTTTACTTGGGGATGTTCTCTACTAAGAAAACTACTATTCTCTACTAAGAAAAAAAATAAAAATCTGAACTTAACAGTCATGGGCTGTCAAGATGGAATGAAGACAATTACATCACTCAAGTTGTCTCAAAATAGCCCAAACCATGATTTTCACCATCTCTTCTGAGTAATACGTGGAATAAGTGGTATTTCTGTATCTTGAAGTTTTATCTCAGTTGAAAAAGTTTTTTAAAAAAACAGAAACACTTTAGTAAAATTAACAGAGTTCTGCCTTTAACATCTTTACATAAAAGAAACATATATATATATTCATTTTGAAATGTGCATGTAAGATATAGACAACAAAGTATAGCTGTGGGACAAGTTTTGAGATAGTGGTATTTTTTAATCTTACAATTTCTGGTAATAAATACCAAAACAAAGTAAGTGAAACAGTTAAGAGAAGGATGGACATCTTCATACTGTGACATACTTAACCACCATTTACTTTCAGTCTTATTTGTTGGGGGAATTGGAAAGGGAGAGTTTTCCATCACTAACTTTATAATTAAAATATTTTTGATGGTGTTTGCATGTAAATTTACAATGTGTGATTTCATGTTTATTTTAATTTCTCACATTATGCTCATAATATGAGCATCTATCCTGACTGTGAACTCTCTCCAATGAGTAAAAATCTTCCCAAAATCTTCTGTAGGATTAGGTTGAAGCAGGTGGTCTGAATGATTTTCTCTGGGGACTGTAACTCTTCTATCTACTACTATTCCTTAATGTCATGTGTGAGAGATGCCATGTAGAGCTGCACAATAATCCATTCACATTGACTGTGTAGTTCATTTTGGTATTTCTGTAGAGCTTTTAATTTAAATATTTGTAATTTACTGCAACCTTATTTTCAGGAATTGTTATCCTAAATCTGCTAGAGTAGATTTCTACTGCCATTACAGTAAATCTCTTATTTATTACCTGAAGTCATGTTTGTATATATATATTAGCATTTAAAAAGTGTCTCCTACAGTCTCATTTGACTGTAGAATCTAAGCAGCTCCTAATGTTTTCCCTGGTGAAATATCTTAGCAGTCTTTCCAGCATTACTTTAGGACAGGTCATAATGGTATTTATTGGATATGTGTTTCACTCAATAAATAAATTTAAGCACAAAGACGATGATTGTCCCATGGATGCCATAGCAATGAAATTAATTTACTTTATGAATCTGGTAGCAATAAGCAGCACTTTAAAAGATGAAAACATATGAAGCTGATCTTGATCTTACTATGTCTAGGTATGCTGAATGTTGCAAAACAAAATACATCAATTTTAGTGTATTACTTTTCAGAAGGTTAGATAGTTTGTAATCTGCTCTTGCTCTAGTACCCTGCATGTCTTGCATCACCCAGCTCTGTCTTGATGAGAACACAAGTTCTGTGCTAATCAAGAGATCAAAAGAAGCAGTGGATTTAACCTTTCATTGATCCAGAAGGAGCCCAGCCACAGGTGAGATGATATTACTCAGAATATTTTCTCCAGTAACAAGAACCAAGTTTGAATCCTACAGCATTTGTGCTTGTTTGCTTATTACAGATCAAAAGTTTTAAAAGGGGAATTGGTGTACTGTAGCAATAACGAAATCTTCCAGATTTCTTTTCACTGACCTCTGTGTGACTGTACAGCACATTTCTAATCACAGGCTACATGCGACTTCTTATCCTGATGTGAGGATTAACCTACAGTAAAGCTGGCTGCTAAATATTTCTTATAGTTTGGTACAGAAATTACTGCCCTGTTATGCTAAGATGACTGTGGATGACTAAAATCTCTTCTGGTCTTATTCTGACTATAGCGTAATGTAAGAAAGTGATTCAAACCTTCACACATCTCTGGCAAGGCAGGAAGATTTCAGCTGACTTCAGTTATACAGATTTTCATTGATTCTTGGCTGAGCTACAGGAGTGAGATGTGTGAAAATGTAAGTGTTCAGAAAATGTTGGCCAGTGTAAAAATCATGCAGTACATTTCCTCCTAGGGCTACCATAAGAATACTGACTCTGCTCTTTGCATCCCATTGAGTTCAAGACTTGTGCCTTAATATCCAAGGAGCTTAATTGCCTTTGGCCCAGGTAACCTGAAGTTTTTCAAGCTCTGTGTAAAATATCTCTGCCTGATGGAGCATGCTATAATGAAAGTAAAGTAGAATCTCTGTAAGAGATAACTTTCTAAGGGTATATGCCAAAGCATTACAAAACTGATTGCCTAAAGAATTAGGAACCAACATTTAACTCATCTTCCTTTCTGTACATGGTACTTCTCTGTGGTGTTGTGTAGGTTGATTGCACAGAATACAGTATTTGTATTTATTTAAAACACTGTGTCTCAGTCATCACAGAGAAGATTCACACGTCTGATAGCTGTTAGTCCAAACCAGCTAGAAGGTAGCAATGTGCTACTGTGCTTAGCTGAATATAAAAGTCACTTGTGTGGATGGTCGCAGAGCCCCCTGAAGGGGGAACTGTACATTGGTCTCCACATCAGTCTGTCTGCTGTTTTAGAGGAGAAGAGGAGAGGAATGCATGTGGGGTTCCTGCTCTTTCATAAACATCCTCATTTTCTGGTACAGCTATTCTCTGGCAGGTGAGATGGATAGCTTGGACTGAAGCCAAGCTCCCTGCATCCTTGCTTGTCTGCATGAGATACAGCTGTTACAGAGTCTGTTTTCTCTTTGCTAACTAATCATGGGACTTGTCCCAACCGAAGTTGCAAAAACAGTTTTGTTATTATAATGAAGAGATCATTAATTGAGTTGCCATACAGTTACACGTAGGTGCATATATGGAGACTCTGACATAGGAGCTTTGTAGCTCATCAGTTTTTTTGGGGGAAAAATGGAACCTCTGCAATCTCAAGGTCTCAAATATATTTTGGGAAAAATATTGGAATTTAGAAATGTTAATATACTTGTAACTTACAAGGTATTCATAATCTATAAGCTCTTAAATATATATATATATATTTTCAAAAGAAGATAGTATCTTGTCATCAAACCTTACCAATAAGAGAACAAGTGAAAAATGATCTGTGTGAAGCTCTTTATGAGACAGGAAATAAACTACAAATGACTGCTTTGTTCCAGGTAGATTTCTCAATCATGCTGTCCTTTGACATTGGGATAAAACTAAATATTACATAAAAGACACAATTTGTAATTAAAAATACAACTGTTCCAGTTTTTTTTTTTTTAAAGTCATAAAATTCCTCTTTACTAATAATGTATGCAGAAATAAAATGGCCCTTGGGTGAGATTTTTTTTTTTTTTTTTTTTTTTTTTTTTTTTTTTTTGTCTCTGTTACATGTCAGAAATTTGTCGTTGCCATTATAAAACACTTCTGCATAAATGGAACTTCATGCTCCAGTTTTGCTCTTTCAGCGCTTTGTGTCAGAAGGCCAGACTTCACCCAGGAATTAAGCTGTTGTTGTAGGTGGCACTAGAACATTTGCTGGAAATTCAGTTACTGAGCCTGCTCCTCCCTCTAGTGGAATTGATACTGTTCTTGTGTGTAATTCTAGAGAAAAATAATGGAAACACAGACTTGGAAATGTATGTTTCTTCTTCTCTATAATTCTTAAAATGGCTCAGAAAAAGGAATAGATAAGGACTACCTCTATAGGCAGGTAAACCAATTTAAATGCCGCTCCATCTTCATCACCCACTGGGTAGACCTGTTGTTGGAGTGCAGGACTCAGGTTTTGCTGTGCTTTGCTTTTGAGAGTCCTCAGTGCTCCAGGAATATTCTGGGGGTGTGACAGCAAATTTTATATCTGTAGCAGATATGTGGTATCCAAGCTCAGCTTCAAATAACACTTTTTTTTTTATATATATATAAAAAAAGTTTTGTACTAATCTCCAAAGGTTAAATGATTGTAGTTCAGAAGTGAACAGCATACAAATACTATTCAGTGTGCTCTGTTGCAGATTGTATTTGCTTGTCTTTAGTAGTAGTAATAATAAAACAAAACCAACCAAACAAAACTTCACACTATTGAAATGGAGCTAGTGATGACTCTTACGAAGAAAATGCTGTGTTATACAAAAATATATAAAAATAACTCAGGATATGAAGTATCAAAAATGACATTAATTGAAAAATTCTTCATGTAATTAAAGTGTAGCATTTCTGTTTCCTTAGTAATAGGCCATTGATGAAGAATAAAGGAGGTTTACTATGAGAATTCAGATTACACATCCGTCATGGGTTCAATGTATAACGTGTTATGTATGCTAAAAAAAAAAAAAGCTAGGTATATACTTTCATTATTATCCATCAGCAATTTTCAATGGTTTCCATGAAAATTGTTTGAAGAATACATAAACAATTTGGAAAGGTAATCTGAAAGCCTATTATTTGCCTGGTTCAGTAATGGCTGGAAAACACTCATCTGTGACACTGAAGTCTTTTCCTTCCACCTTCATTACTAGTAACAGTCCATTCTTAACAGCCTTCCTTGAGAAAATTAAGATACCGAAGGTTATCACAGTATTAAAAGGTTCAAAGCATCTATGTATGCCAATACAGTTCGTTAGTTCATTGATACAGTGTATTTTACTAGTAGTTCATGCTTTTAAAAGCTTTTTTTTTCCCAGCTAGTTATGTATCAAGCCAAAATTTTATATTACCTTACATAGCAGTAACGTGGTACGTAAACACCATTATCATGACTTAAACCTGTAACTAAAGAACCTATTTATTTATTTATTTATTTATTTATTGTAGGTAAATAGCTTTATATTCACTAGAAAGATATCACACAGAACACAAAGGATCTAGATCAACAGAAATAATACAAATAGGATCAAAAATTTTGAATTTTACAGAACTTTGCTCCTGTCTTTAAAGTCTATTGTGAGCTTTTGAACTGCAAAATGCTAAGGAATTAATGCAGTAAGAAAATAAGGATAATAAATAAGAAAGATATCATACAGTACTTTGTGAATGTTTTCATAAGTATGTTTTCATAAGTATGTTTTTCTTTAAGTGGTATATGATTTATGGAGTATGCCTCTGTGAACTGTACCTCCCACCAGTAGCTTCTCCACATAGAGAAAGAACAGCTTATTGCAGCTGTCAGCTAATGAAATGACTCCTGCAGTTCAAGTAGTTGCAGCTTTGGGCTGAAAACTGTGGTTCTGACGTTTTTTGGCAGCGTATAGCAGTGTCCTGTGGCAGAGGGTTGTAGGCTTTTTTGTCGTGATATACAACTACTGCAGTAAGCAAGGACCACAAAGACTGGAATATCAGAAATCTTTAATCTGCTGTTATTTTTTTTTTTTTTTTGCTGAGAAGCAGAAAGTCTGCCAAATTTTGTGCAACACATGATCTTAGAGGTCAATGTAGTTTCAGCATGTATGATTAGTTTTTTAAAATGTCAGGCTTAAAAAAAACTGAGAGATGAGATTGTATTTACAGAAGGTAATCACAAATCCATGTTGGAGCCACCCTACAGCTGTCTGGACATAGGAAGAAATATCTTCCATGTCATACTGGTACTTTTATTTGTGAGGCCTTTGGGTCAAGGATTATGACATCTTGAATGTATGCTGCATGTAGGTTTCTTGAAAATTAGTAAATCCTAATATCATACAAATGAATGGATAAAGTAGCTGGAAATAGTCTGATTCATCACTGCAATATTTATGGCTGTGCATGTAACTCGAAAAGAGATGACTGCAATGCTAGCATTTATACCTGGTTTCTCTGAGTGTAAATGCACCTACAGACCTTTTATTACAGTCTAACTGGAGGGCTAGTGACTAATCTCAGCATGGTTGAGCAGCAAATGTTGGAGGATAATTGGATATGCAGGCTAAGATAGTATGAATGTGGAAGGTCTGGTAGAGAAGATTGATAGGCAGTTATTTTACATTGTGTTTGAAATCTGCTCTTTGTTTCTAATTTTATGTGGAAGATAACTTTAAAAGTTAAAAATTGTATGTTTTCATTCAAAATGAAAGATTGAGGTTAATATTCCATAAATAATGTCTTTGTAGTCATAAACTGGTAAGCAGAACATTCTGAAAAGTTTATTCAATAAAGCTTATCAACCTTTAATAAAATGTGAACCCAATATAGAAGGGCTTAAAAGTGAATCCTTGAATGTTAACTTCACATATTAGGTTGAGGATATTCATATATTATATGTCCTACAGAAAAAGCATACTTTATTTTCTTTTTTTCTTCCCAAGTGAGAATTCAATACACTACTGTATATTAAAAGACAAACAAAAAATACCATCAAAAGTACTCTGGTTCCTTCTGCCTTTCTTCATACCTTTATAATGTTGCTAGTGGAATTTTTTAGCAAGGGTGGCTTGAACAAGTGCTGCTGCAGTAAGTCTTTAATAATATTATCTCTTAGTCCTATGTCTGTCCATTCTGTCTCTTTTTGATAAGAAATCTGTTGTTTCATTGTTTCTTAGGACACTTAACTGCTCAGAGTAGGATACAGTTTACTTGCTTCTTTGCAAAGTTATCTTAATGAAAAAAAATCAATAAAACCATAGTAGCTAAGATAAAATGTGTCTGAGAGAAGGGTAACACTATCCCCGTGACTGTCAGTCACATCATTGCATCCTTATGACTGTCAGTCACACAGTTATTCCCATTAGGTTTCACAGTGGGGTTTTCCAATCTACAAAGGGTCTAATAGCTTCTAATTGGAATAATTTGACAATGTCCTCTTCTCCTGTGCTTCAGAGAGGGGGAAAAAAAGCCTGCCTGATTATAATGATAGTCATTCTGTTTATAGCTGATCTTGGAATCTGCTGTCCAACTATACAATTAAATTTGCTAAGAGTTTGAGGTCTCAAAGATATCTTACATTCCTATGAATAGCGGATGAGAAGAGAGAGACTCAAATTAATGAGCATGTAGATAAAATAGCTATCTGTTTTTTTGGCATGCTGAATGACTGATCAGGATGCACTTCTTGGTTGGCTGATGAGTAGTGAGCTGGTCCAGATGAGTCCTAGCTTCTTGCCTAGTTTGTCTCTCTAAGTGACTTTGATATGTGCTGGCGGAAGATCTGGAGATGTGGAGTTCACCAAATGATGTTCACAATTTTCCACTGTGACTGGAAGGAAGGAGAATGAATTATGATTAGGATTATTTTGGTAGAACTGGAGAAGGAATTTAGGTTTTGAATCTGCAGGAAGGGAGGCTTTGCAGAACAAGTGATTCACTGTAGTCATCCCAGGTTTGCCCTCTTACATTTTTCATAAGAAGCTTAACTGCACAGTTTTCAAAGGAGGAAGAAAAAGAAGGAGCGTAGTGCCTGTGAATAGTAGTTCCTGAAAAAGCCAGAACATTCCCTAGATTTACTGTGAAACCAATCCATAAATCAGCCCTTGCTCTGTATTTTGGAAATGCAGCTATTAAATCCCTCTATTCCAATCAAAGAAGATATACAAAACAATTCTACTTCAGAAGTTGATCAAATATGTGGGACTGAATAAAATGTGAAGTATTTAGCTTTTGTCACTGCAAGGAAGGAGAACTGGAATGTCTTTAGCTGCTGTCATTCATTGTTAATGTCTTAAATGAGTAGTGCAAAATGCTTAAAGGTGATTTTTCATTTTAATAGACATTTAATAGCTGGCTATGAATCCTGCTATGTAACTGCAAATAAATGGTGGAAACTTTGAGCAGTCTGATGCAGAATATCATATTTCTTTCGCCAGACATCAAATCTTTTCTTTCACCAGTGTTCTAAGAAAAATAATAATGGATAATTAAAATTTGGGATGGAAGTATAGACTTGCATTTCTAAAATTAAGATCCATACATTTCAATTCTATCTTGTGACTGAAAATTTCAATATTGTTCCTTCCTGGCTTCAAACTGAAATGCTCCAACTACTTCAAAGTAATGAAATTCTCTTGTTCACAACTAACAGTGACAGAGAGAAAACAAGCTTCAGCCTATTTCTTTGGCCTAATCACTGTTGCAGATATCTGGGATTTAGTCTTTTTATTCAGTCTCCTATATTACATAATATTTGGCTCCTCCAACTTTCTCCTTTCTGGGAACTGAAATAACCTTTGGATGGAGAATTTCTATTGAAGGCGAAAAAAACAAACAAAAAAATCCATCCATAGTTCCATACTGCTATACAGCATGGCCATGGAAATGGACCTATCCAAGTTTTATAGCATTGCTCAGTGTTTCACAAATCCTCTCCGCCACATTAGAAATACAGAAATAATTCAAAAGGCCTCTATTAAATCTACTAGATTACACAGAAAATTGGCTTTCTGGTCAGATGTAAATTGCTATTTTGTTTTCAAACTTGTCAAGCAACAGCACCACCATTAACACATCCCTGCTATATGTGCTTCTAGTAGTCACCTGTACTATCAAGCTTTAGTAAAAGTAACATCTGCATGCTTCAGACTAACTGAAAGATAGTAGATGGTTTTAAGTATTTTTTTTCTAAGAATAAAAAGTAATTTAGACTGCATAAAAAAAAAAAAAAAGTATCATGTTTAACTGATTTTTTAGAACAAAATAAAGCAAGCATCTGGAGAAAAATGTACATAAAAATTATAAGTGGATGGTTCAGTTCACTTGCAAGCAGAATATATCAGTGTGGGAAAATATGCCACGTATGGGCAGTCTCATAATAAGCATCCCATCCAGTAATTAGTATCAGCAAGTTTGTTTTTTTTTTTTTTTTTGTATGACTTCTTTCATGTCACACCCATGCTGCCAAAAAATGAGGAAAACACAGGTACAAAGTCAGCTTGCTATAATCACACCTGACAGAAACCTATATAACTAGGTGGTTTTAATGAACCTATGCCAAAAGACAGCATCTGCAGATCCAGCTCTTTTTCTGGAGTTTGAATTTAGCACTCCAATGTGAAGTTTAACACTCCAATGTGAAGTTTAACAGAGAAGGAAAATTAAAACATACCAGTGAGAGCAATTATGCCTTTGAGCATGATCAGAAGAAAAGTATGCTTCTGCAAGTGTATTAGGAAGTGTTTGACAGAAAGTAAACTTTTAGATTTCATTCATTTTGTGATGAATTTTGAGAAAACTCAATGTCACTAAAAACATAACGATAGTGCATTGCATCATGTTTACTGGCATTTAAATGACCATTGCTTGTACAAAGCAATCATAAATTTTCATTGATTTTCATTGATATCCCTGGGAACAGAAGGATTACCAGTTTTCATGAAAGGAAGGTGATGATTGTAATTGCATTTCTCCATGTCTGAAGAAATGGCTCTATAGTTTTTAGGAACTGTAGTCTTGAGAACTGATTGGTGGAACTCACAGAAATAATTATAGTAAAGTAGGTAATGAAGATGCAGAAGCTTCTGGTAGATGTAAGAAAAAAAATATATAATTTTAATTATCTTTCATGCTATTTAAATATAATTTTAATTCTAAAAATCCAGAAGAACAGTATCAACTCTTTATATGCTTCTTAGTGATTGAAATTTTTACCTTTGGGAATATTTTTAATGCTAGCATACTGTAAATTGAAAAAAAATGACTGCAAATCTTTAATTATTAAAATATACCATTGACATCAGTATGGCAAAATGACTAATATTGTGGCAGGAAAAAAAAAATGTATTTTATAATTTATCAGTTGAAAGAAGTCACTCCCATTATATGCAAGTTAACAGCTGCTAATCAGAATACTGGGATTTACATGGGAGGTGTTGAAAGACATTATAGTTATTAAAATTAGTTGTGAAAGAACAGAAATAAATAATTCTATTGTCTGTGGTGACAGAAATGAAAATCCCAGACTAAATTATTCTAGTTTTCCAAGTTTAAAATGAGTAAGCGTGGCAGTCGATTACTACTTTTGCATTCCCCCTGTTGTAACACCAGCTTTATTGATTGGTTTCAATTAATGTATGCGAACAAGTAAATTAACGTAGCACCTGAGGCAGAATTCTCTGGTGGTTTGTGTACACTGACTTCTTACCATTCTTGCTGTTTTAACTCCTACTGAGCATATTGCTGGAAGCTACAATATTTTTCAGTCTGGACACGGACATTACCCATGGCTCTAATGACAGGTCATTTACAGCGAACCCATGTTTCACTGCAGAGATGTCTCTTTAAGTGACATGTTATCAATGGCAATTCAATTAGTCAACCTTAAGACTTTGAGATATATCTCACACTGTGTCACACAACACTCTCTGATTTGCATTTTAAATGTTAGCTTTTGTCATTGCTATGCTTCTTTGGTATACATTACAAATGCATTTTTGTTCCAATTCTTCATTCAAAACTCCATGGAAAACATTTTCTGCCTTCATTTCCAACAATGCTGTCAGCTGAAAAGATTTGTGGACTTGTACTATGGACAAGAGTTTTCTTCAGTGCTGGTGCTTACCCTATCACCATATCCCACATGTAATTACCTTATCAGCATCAGATGATTCTGAGCACAAATATCTAAAATATTCAGCTACTGCAACCTAAATGGGATGCGTATATAACTACTATTGTGATGGACACAATCTGCATAAACAGGCAAAAAAAAAAGCATTTATTTTTATTTATTTTATTTATTTTATATTAACATAGCAGAGTAGCAGAGAATTATAAGCCATTATTTTTCTGAGATACTTACACAATGAAGACATCCTAACAAGACATGGTCTCACTCTGCATTGGCCAACTGAACTCCTTAGGGATAAACCATGTTGCTTTTTTAAAAAAAAATGTTTACATACCGTAGACTTAGGCATTTCATGGAGTGTGTATGACAGCACTGTGCAACTACATAATTCATCAATGCATGGTACTATATGTACTGAACATACACCATTCATTATGCATCAATATAAAGTAGAGAAGATGGTGACCAAATGTAAGGATATGCTCACCAGTTGTACTGTGTAAAAACCCTGAGCAATAATGCATGCTTATGAATATAATACCTATTAGTTAATAAGTGCTATAGATGCATAAAGGAATCTGTACTTTGGGGAATAAAGAGTAAACCTGCGTTGTTTTTTTTTTTTTTTTTTTTTTTT
>CM021697.1:97021552-97039503 GCA_011074415.1 Stictonetta naevosa
CTGGCAAAGAGGATGAATTGTGATCATTTTCTATAGCATCACGTTGTAGCCTGGATAACCCACACCTGTATGACATCAAACAGTGCAGATGCTGTATTTAGCTGGGATAAGACAAAATTAATGTCTAAGTTAATCGATTCTTTCTTAATTTGGGTTCCAACTGACTGAAAAAACATAAACATCGTCAAAGACAATTTCATAGAAACACACTGACAGTTTCACAAACCTCTTAATGAGGGAATAAGGGAAATAGAGGAAGTAATAAGGGAATGAAAGAAATTGAGAAAATTCATATTTTTCTAATTAACATGTATCTAGAACTTTTGTATACATAACTTGTAGGCATATCTTGTGTATGTGTACAACAATATAATTTTGTTTCTGCAGAAAAAATCACTTTGATCTTTAGTGGTTATCATATATAGGAAAATAGCTAACCACTGTTTTTTCTCTTAAAAAAAAAAAAAAAAACAACGCTTGTTTTAAGATGATCTCTGTGCTTGCAGAGGATTCATCTATGTAAGTAGCAAAATAAAGTCTTAATTTTGAGAGTAGACAAACTGTTGTTGACTAAGACAATAAATGTTAAGAAACTAAAAATATTTATGTAATTTGTTCATGAAATTTATTTCAGTGTGTAATTGATCTATCTAGAGAGCAGTAGTAATATTGCTTGTCATGAAAGAACAGTAAACAGAGTAAAAGTGATAATTTTATAACTACATTAGGTGTTAGATGCTGTTTGAAAACACAACAGTGTATCTGACAGTGAGTTCTGATCCTGATCTTAATGTTTGGTAGATAGACCTCATTTCTATTTAGTCATGAAACCGAAAAATATTTCAGGTTAAATGAGAAGACAAGAGGGTCCTAAAGATAATGATGCTTATTAGAGATTTGTTAAAATATTATAATGATACTATTTTAAGTCATAAATCTGTACAGTGTCTACATTTTTACAAAAAGTTTAAAAAAATTAAACTTTTAAAAAAATTTTAATATTTGTATTTTGAAGATGTTCTGTTCTGCATTAGCAACATGAAGTTTCATCTGCCTTGTTTCATGGAGGTTTTAAGTTCTTGTGGTGTCAGTAAGTCACACTTGTTGATGTCATCTTTTGCTCTTCATAGCAGATCATATTTCTAATTCAACAACTAAAAACATATGATTCTTGTGACAGAGCCTAACTTTGACGTGTATAATGGGAATCATAGTTTCTCTATAATCTCAAACCATAAGAAAGAGTTCAATGCCAAGAGTTCCCTTGGGATCTGATCCCTTATAATAAGAATAGCATTCCAGCAATGTTTCAGGTTTTTTCTAAATGTAGGTGAAGATTTCACTTACTAACATATTTCAAACAGCGTTAGAGGCTATGGTCATAAAAGGTACTTGAAATACACAGTTTCATCTTCTGTGTAAAATCTGGGTTGCTCTTATCATGGTTCAGGTGCTGCCATGTCAAATAACAATGGTTTTGAAACCTGCAGTCTCTTAAAGTTGCAACAGTTTTGTGAAGACTTCAGTACCAATAAAAAAAGAGCCCCAATCCTCCCCTTCTCTTCCCAACCAAAATCTGATACTGCTATGGACAATAGTATTCCGCAAATCAGTTGGCCACATCTGTAAATCCCCACTGAATTCAGTCAAAATGCTTTGTCATCAGAGTGGAGCCTTTGTAGTTTGGTGACCCCCACTAAGATGAAAGCTAACCATCATTATGTGGCTCTGATTAAGGAATACATCTGCTGCATCTTAGTTTAACTGGTCAAAAATCCATTACAGGATATTTGTGCAAATATATTATTGGTTTGTCCCCACTGTCATTCATAAAAAATATATATTTAATGTGAAATAAAAGGACCTGGGGGTGCTTGTTGTCAGCCAGCTGAATTTGAGCCAGCAGTGTGCCCAGGTGGCCAAGAAGACCAATGGCATCCTGGGCTGCATCTAAAGTAGCACAGCCAACAGCACTAGGGAAGTCATTGCCCCTCTGTACATGGCACTGGTGAGACCTTACCTAGAATATTGAGTTCAGTTTTGGTCCCCTCACTGCAAGGATACTGAGTTGCTCGTGTGTGTGCAAAGAGTAGCGGAGCTGGTGAAAGGACAAGAACAAGATTTATGGGAAGTGGCTGAGGGAACTGGGGCGGTTCAGTCTGGAGAAGAGGAGGCTGAGGGGAGACCTCATCACTCTCTCTGTAACTATCTGAGAAGAGGTTGCAGTGAGGAGGGTGTCAGTCTCTTTGTGACAAAGTGAGAGGATGCAAGGATGCAAGAAAAGATCCTCAAGTTGTCTCAGGGCCAAATACCCTATAGTTGTATTTTTTTTTTCTCAGCTATATTGCACTTAGAACTGGAAAATATAAAAATAAAGACACAGTGAAACCAGTTCTAGTGGTAGTTTACCAACTGAAGTTATCCAAACACAATAATGCTGAAATTTCTTTCCTCTAGAGAGTTTACTTACATTAAGCATAGTGCGTTACTGTAATTTTAAAACAAAATTTTCCAAGGTCATACAACTTCAGAGATATTGCTGACAGGTTGGTCTCTTGGCTTCCAGCTAATGGCTGATGGAATGTCTCCACTTTTAGGCATGCTGGAAGAAAACAGTCTTTCAGTGGGTGGCTTAATTATGAATTGAGGGATGAATGTTAAATATGTATGTCTATTTATATTTCTAATTTAGCTTTGCTGCTGGAAGAATTCAATATATATATATTCAAAGTCAATGTAGTGACTGAATTCTGGATGGGAAGGGTGGTTGTTTTTCACAGTTGTATAAAAATACCTAGATTTTTTAAAATTATTATTTTGTTATAGCTATATTTGAAGCATATTACCAGCATAATTGCTCTCAATTGTTTCAAGTTTTTGAAGCAGTCTTTTTATCTCTGATTGTACTAATGAAATGTTCCTTCTGTAAGGCTGACCTGAACTTTTTATTTTATTCTGTCATTTACTTTGGGAAGGAGTATTCAAAAGTTTGCACTGTAATATATTCTATATGTTTGACAGACCATAGACTTCATTGCTTCCTAGAGATCTGCTTGCTCTTTCAAACTAGTTTAGTTATAGTATATGTTGTGCCTTTCTTTCCATCCAAACATGTGAACTGTGGAACACAGTAAACTCCTGCAGCTCCACAGCTAGAAATTTCAGGTGAAGCATGGGTGTGAGGCTTGGAGAGAAAATGATGAAGGTATGCTGAGAAGGGACTGTCCATAATTCCAGCTCTTAGCTTTATCTGACACTTTGTATGACAAAAGGGTTGTCTCCAAGTTGCTTTGAGACAAAACCCACTGTAGCAATAGATGAGGTGTCAATTTGTGGATGCTAACAGCACTTCAGGCTTGAGCGTCCTTTCTGCTTTGTTCCTGAATTTCCCTTACCCATTCCACTGATACGAATGTTTTCATTGTAAATAATATATATATATTTTTCTCCATAATAAATTAAGGTTCTTAGCCCATGATAGTATTAATAAATAAATAAAATAAAATAAATAAAATCACTTGGAATTTAAAATAAATTCCTGACCTTTTTAGGCTCATTGTGGATTTAGGCCTTGACCCAGAAGTAGTTAACAAGTAGAAAATTCAAAGCATGCACCGATTTCAGTGAGGTCATCAAAGCTATGTATATGTTGAGTCCTGGCCTTACCATGAAGATGGAGATCATTATTAACATAGGCTTTCTGCTGTTTACCTTAGGAATTTTCTCACAAGATTGCTCATTAATTTCACTGAAATTAAATATTAATTTTATGAGTATAGGGCTCACAGTCTTGCCAGAGTGATTTAGAATTGTGCATCTACTGATCTCTTTACATCAGACGTCATGGGTCTGAAGTATGATATTTCTTTTCCTTGACTTCATACATAATTTAGATTAACAAATTCCACATAGTTTAGAGATTTTAGTAGCTACAAGTTCAAGAAATTATTTCTCTCTTGAAAGAAAGACTCCATGCTTTTTCAGTTCTTCTTGCATTTTACTCAGTTTACTCAGCTTAACTTCTTTTGTTTAATTCCTTAAAATACTCTTTCCCTCACATCAGTGAGAGCACACCTTGAAGTAGTGAGAATGTGCTTAATAAATGTCTGATGCAATTTTCAGTCCTTGCAGGAAATTCTGTGCAATATTTCCGGAAATAGATTAATATTCTGATCATCAGTTTAAGAAATTTGAGGTTATTTAAAGGATACATGTTATTCTTTGAAAAACAAAACTTAATGTTTGAGTCACTGATAATAAGACATTTTTATATACTGCCCTCTAAGGCACACAGCAAATATTCTAGCTTTGCCCCTATAATCAATCAGGCAGTTATATTCCTTTTTTTTTTCTTTTTTTTTTTTTTTTCTGAAAAATAATCTTCAATAATGTGTATACAGGAAGTGTCAGATTTCCTTGGGCGTTACTTTTCTCTGTTTAGCTGGTGGATGTTGCATAATCAGGAAGGAAGCAGTGGATACATTTTTATAACAAGCTATGTCAAGGAGTGATCTGTCATTTCCAAAAGCCACAGTGTTGTTCTTAGTTTTCTTAGTTAAAATTTTGGCTATACCATGGATAAATATTATGCTTTGTTCATATTTTGTTGAATGAAGTTTATTTTTAGGTTGCTTCAATGCTATTATTATTATTTGATTGTAAAAATAGCATATGCTTAAAGCTCAAATACTTCAACAGGTAAGGTGTACTAGGTTATCATCAGATTGCTGCAAGTGCCAGGAAGAAGTTGAGTTAGGTTAGTGAAGTTAAGTGTAACATTGTAACATCTGAGTTTAAAATCCAATGATATAGATCTTTTTGGTACTTCTAATTGAATAAATAAATGTTTCTATAATATAGCTTAAAAACTAATTTATGGAGCTATTAAAATCTTCTTTAAATAAATAACAGAAGCATTTTGGTAGAAAATCAGTCAGGAATATAGGTTTAGATGTCTCTAGACTGCCATAGACGGTATTTTCTCCCTGTGGTTTGCTTGCTTAGGTCTCACATTAGGCAGGAGTCTCAGGACGGAGCAACACTGCTTGCCACAGTGACTGATGAATGATTGCATAGCTCTAATGGGACAAATAGAAAGAAGAAATGAAAGGGTGGAAAGACATCCCATCATGCCTAGTTAGAACAGTACCCTGTACACTAATGTTATACTTTATGGTTATTTATCCCCTGGCACTATTTAACACCACCGATTTTGAAGATAAATGTAGTAAAAGCATTTTTATCCTGCTGCTATGAAAATGTGCTTTTAATAGATTTAGGTTTTCTCGGGTCATAAGAAAGAAACAGAAAGATTTTGTAGCTTTCTAAAGGACTGTATTATATACAGAGTTTAAAATGTCATAAAGCAGCTTGAAACACTATGGGGAGTCTGTGCAGTAATTGGAAAAATGTTTCCTACTAATGTTTGGATTGCATTAGTGTGAGCCGTTGGCATACATTTCATGACAATAAACATGTATTTGCTTAATTGTAATTATAGCTTACAAAAAGGCTTAAAGAAAAAAGAAGTGAGAAAGGTACTTTGGTGAATATGGGTAATGACATTTTAATGCACTTAAGGCACAAGACAGCACTTCTAAAGACCAACTCTAGCTTCCACGCACTGCTAATAGACCAGCTTTATAGTTTTATTTAATAAAATTTATCAAGGCTGGGGAATTTGTTAGGATCCCTCTGTACAACTCACTCTCAGCACAGATTAACAACTGGCATGGTTGTCTTCCTGTGTCTTTTAGATTAAATTCCTGTTAACAATGAAAGCAGATTCTGATCAGTATTCAGTGCTGAGCCGTACCAGATTCTTGCTTGTGTTGTTATCTATGTGTGCCCACTCCTGTAGTAAGCTGGAATTCTCATAGCAAAAGACAAAAGGATCAGAATTCCCCATCTTTTGAAATTTCACTTGACAAGAAAAATACAAGTTTAGATCTAGGAACTGTAACTCATACCTCCACTGTAGCTCACTGTGAATGCAAAGCTGAGCTTCT
Source organism: Stictonetta naevosa (assembly GCA_011074415.1). NCBI lineage: Eukaryota > Metazoa > Chordata > Aves > Anseriformes > Anatidae > Stictonetta > Stictonetta naevosa. The sequence goes on from CM021697.1 coordinate 97,027,561, forward strand.
TTGCTCAGCTTTGGACCTTGTGAAAATACCTGACCTCTTCATGTATTTAGAATTCCAGTTTTAGGCAACTTTAGATCAACTGAAATTACTAAATTTAAATTCTGAATCATAAGTATTCAGGAAATCTTCTAAAATTTTAGGTATTTACAATCCTCTAGTAACATGCTTACTGAAAGATTAACAAACAAATTTAGAACTGGAATTGTTTCTTGTTAGGATCAGAATAGCTTATGGCTGATTATTATTCAATCAAATGCATATATAGTTCCATATATATCAGGAGCTCTTTAATTACAGTAGTGTACCAACAAAATACCTAACTTATTTCAAGTCCCATTTTTTTTATTTTTAAGTCCTATTGATATAGCTTTGAGATGTAGATGATTCTCTGGGGTCTTAAATGTCCTTTTGTATTGCTTTGGATACCTCTGAATCTAAGCTCCAGTCTGGAGTTCTGTTGGATACCTGTTCTTTGACAAATCTCTGGAGGTGATAATAGAGTGGCACCTTTGCCAATGACTTAAGGACTTTTCAAGGAAGAGCAGCAAAACTGGACAAAGGAATTGTTTACATCTCCATCAACAGTCTTTCAGATGTTTCTTTGGTGTTTGTAACACTGTAATTTCCTTTACTGTATTATGTTAAGACTTTTGCTGAAAGAGGAACATTTTCATGAGATGAAGCCCTTCTGGTCACAGCTTTCAGCGACATAACACATACCATATTCAACCATTTGGGGAACTATGTTCTTCAGAGTGTATCCTATGGGGGACCAGGAAGTTGCAGGGAGTGGTTGAATCCAACATAAATTCTTTTCTGCATCAGGAAGTACTAAGAGAACAGATCAATAAAGAAATGGCTACAGATGGGATATATGTCTAGCAGAGGACACCTATGCATGCCAGAAGGCAATTGCTGACTCCCCTTCAGCAGCTCTTCAACACCACACTGTCTATCCCCTCTGAAAGAACCCCTCCAAGAGGCAAGGGACTTTGCCCTTGACCTTGGTAAACAGTGCCATGCCTTGAAGGTGGAAATAACACCTTAGAGGCCTGATACTCCTGTGCGCATCTGAAGCTTAGTGACTATATACTGTTCAAGACACTAGGAAATAAAGGTGACAGTGGACACAGTTAAGTGGTGTGTTGTGAAATACATCAGGAACCACTATACTGTCTCTTACATTGAGTACTTGCATGTATAAATATACATGTCAGTGGCTCAAAGCAGATTTTCACCAAAAGGAGTATCAATGCAGTACTAGCTTCAGAATAAACATTTAATCCAAGTAGAATTTTACTCCACAAGTATCACCTTTGAATTATCAATGGCATCTTCAAAGCAATTTGTGCAGGACAGTTGTTTATGGTTTGACAGAATCATTTACTTCCCATTTAATCTTCACTTTTACCTCACTGAACATGTTAGTACTGCTCAAGATGAGTATGTTTTACTTTTTCTGGTTTTAATACTTTTGTAGATAACATTAATGGATAGAGACTGAAGTTTCTGGAAATAAGTCAGGTAATTCCACTTGTCTTTTTAAGGCATCTGAGAACTAAGTATGAGTGTACTAATACCAGTACCTGAGACAAACTACTAAGAAATCATCTTCCTCATATGAAAAAGAGAAAAAAAAACAAAAACAAAAAAACACTTGATATATTCCATATAAAAACTGCTTGCATCATTGAGACATGAGTTCCCAAAAGGGAGGAGAAAATCAGGAACTGAGTTCCTACAGCAAATCTAGCACATAATCCCTCCTCCCGAAAATCCCTTGCAATAGTCATATTTGATTGAAAGCATTCACCAATATCATAAAACCCAGTAAACCAACCCTCCATATTTCAAGCAAATGGAAGTATTTTACATCCTACATGACCACTTTAGGAAGTTTCTAGAAAACATTGTATGCATGAATTATTAATCTACAGGATTCATAGCTTGGTTCTTTTTCCTAATATTTGTTGGAAATCAGACACCATGGAGGTAGACATGTAATACTTGAATGCAAAGAGAGGTTGCTATCCTTCCATAACTCATGACATTAGTTTGGTGTCATCTCTTCATGTATCATATTTCAGTTGCAGGGTAAAATGGTTAATGTCTTTATTGTTGGCACCAAAGGATGAATGCAGCTCTTCCACAGAAACATGCAGTAAGAACTGCGTATGCTGACATTAGCCTTCAGTCAGTGCCTCCAAAACACTATTTCTATGGGTTTCAGCTACATATTCATCTTACCCGTTTATGTGAAGCTGAACAGACTGCACTTGAATATTTAGGCCACACTTTTTCTGAGAACTTCATTCATAATGATTATATGTTCTGCTTGACTGGCAGTTTGTGGTAGGGCAATTCATTAAGGTTAATTGAATTCTGAAGGGAGCAAAAATAAATAAATAAATCCTTGGACATGAATGTGAATTACCGAGAACTAATGTAATGTACAGGGTTATAATCTTCAGAGTATATAATAATATACTGTTTTTTAAAACAAGAAAGGTAATTTCAAGTTTGAAATAACAGTTAAAAATCACTGCAGAATCAAAAATAGCACCTTTTTCTTCCTCATTAGCAATCATGATTGTTTAATCAATAGTGGGCATGAGAAGTGACACAAAAAAAACCTGCATCGCTACTGAAGCAGACAGGATATTGACATTTAAACAAGCGCTTTAAATACTGTGTTTACTCTTCTAATTTAATATTAAAACTAGGTGGAAGAGCTTGTCTTTATTAGTCATATTAATTTTGTATTAATAACAAACTTGGAGTTGTTCTTTTTTTGTTATTTTCTGTATGAAAGATAATCAGTCAAACCTATCAAATCTTCATTTTCTTTCAAAAGATTGATTGAAGTCTCTAACACTGGGGACTTTGGGAGATGTTTCTATTGATCTCAGTTGTCATGAGCATGGATAATGGCCAAAGTAACCCAAAGAAAGTCACCTGCCATGATCTCTTCATCCTAATAATTCACGTTTGAAACTTTTCAGCAGCAGTTTTGAATTTTTCAGGAAGGAAAGAGTTACACTGCATGGAAACTTGAAAGTGTAGCCTGTTGAACTATGCCATTTAGCTTTCAGTTGTGTAGTTTGGGCTCTGTTACTGCAGCAGCTCTGGCAGAGTGAATGTCACCATGGCCTAGCTAAAAGGCAGTACACTTGGCCTCCCTGATGGATTTCTGCTGGAGCAGAGCACCATAGCACCACCCAATGGAAACTGCTCCATTTTGATGAGGATGCTTTTGCAGATGATGAGCCACAGGAACGATAGTTCATGAAGTTTCTCTATAGTTCAGATACTTAATAATAAGGCAGCTGTGGGACACAGCTGTTAGTCATAGAGGTGATTCATGGTTTTCTCCCTATTCTGGAATGAGTGCTGGGCTACTATGGTACAGCAGCCTGTCTTGTCTCTCTCCTTCCCTTTCTGCTTTTTCTTTCTGCTGTTCCTGGGGAAGTGTACATTGGAGTACTTCCACTGATGAGACTGAGAGTTCTTGTTGCAAACCAGGCTCGTGAAAGATGGGATAATTCCTTCAAACAGAGAAAACGGAACATTAGTCAATAGCTATATCTATTCCCAAGGCAATGTTGGAGGCAAACCCAAGAGCAAGAGTATCCCTGCATCTGTGAGCATCTGTGAGAACCTCAACAATAGACAGTGACTACTCTTGTTTGTATGTGGACCCCCAACCTACAAACTTGCTTTCAAGTGAACTCCTTGGGGTGAACACTTTGTGCAACTGGTGTACTGGAACATCTCCTCTGTGATTCCTCAGCTACTGCAGGTGGGTAAGCTGCCAAGTTTCAGTGCTGCTGAGCACTGAACACCAGTATTTAGGTATCTGAAGGAATTTAATGTGAAATATGCAAGTGTCAATGGACAAGAGAGGTCAACAATTAGTTGTGCTGGTGTTTCAAGTATCTTTTTTTTTTTTTTTTTTTTTTTTGATGAAGGACCTGAAGTCCCTTCATAGATTAACCATCATCAGTTTTCTCACAGGATTTTCTTTGTTTGGCCCTAACTTTCTATTTTCCTTTTCCTTCTAATTTTTGTTTTGTTTTGATTAAAGTTGTGCAAGACTCTTGATTTGGAAGCACAGGAGTCATCCTGTTGATACCAGTGCAGATAATGAGACCTGAAAATTATTTAATGTGTTGCTAATAAAGCAATATATTTGCAGTATAAGTAACCTTCAATGGGATTGGGCAACTATCAGTGTTGCATTTTGTGGTTCTCTGTGACTTACTGAAATATTAAGGATGCATAAACATGTTTGTGGTGACATTAATGTGGTTTTGCCCTTTCTTTTCTGTCTCATAAAAAATACGGGTCTTTGACTTATGTTTATGCTATGTTAATATCCTTGAAAGTTTGTATGGCCTTAGAGAAGGACATACTGACAAAAATTATTTTCTGGCTATGTAATCTGAGCTAAAGGTATTTTAACAGGTATGATTCGTTATGAGGAGATTTTTGGCATTGGTGTTTTGGAAGTGTGTGATTCATTGAGCATTTTATCTATTTTGTGGAGATGTTGGGGGAGTATTTTTTCTTCTCTAACATCAATTGCACTGAATGTGGCTTTACCCAACTTGAGACACCTAGATTTGCAAGAGCACTTGTTAATTTACGTGAATAAACAGAATGGAAGTAATTTTAAATCTCTACTTGTAAAATTGCCATGTTCAACAGAACATATATTTTAGCTGAGCACTGGAAAAAATAATTAAACAGAAGGGAAAGAAATGAAAATACTTATAGAATCACTTTAGTCTTTTTTTTTTTTTTGTCTTTAGCCATTTTCAAATTTTTCTACATGTGACTTTTATCGCTCTAAACTCTTGAGATGCTGCGAGGGCAAGTTTTGCACTAAAGAGCTCCCTGGGAGACAAAGTGAGGGAGGGGTTTGACTGGTGTTTCATGTATGTTACTCTTTTTAGTTCTTGTTATGTTCTTGGTGTAAAGCTTGCAGAAAAGTATCAGTCCTTAGGTTATAATTAAGCTATTGGGTATGAACAGGGCCAACAATAACAACTTGAAGGTTAAAAAGGGAGTATCTTCTGTGACAGTGACCTCTCCTTCAGTATTTATTTATGTACTCCACCTAATGTGGCAGTGTGGGCAAAACAGTCCTGTGTCATTCTGCTTAATTTACTGCAACTTAAAGCAAACTTTTAATGACCTATCAGGGTGTCAATAGAGGGGGAGGAAAAAAAAAAAAAAAGAGAGCATAAACCCCTCAGCAACAAGGCAAACACATCTCATCTCCCTCCTGCCAGGCCCTGCCTTGGGCCCTGCGGCCTGCCCAGGCCCCAGCCCTGTCAGGCGAGTGGGAGCCGACCGTGGAGGTTTCCTTCCATTGGTCCTGCTGGCTGGTAAGTGCCAGCAGCTTTCCTTTTCTTCCTTTCCAATGCTGAGCTAACTGCGTGAGCTAACTGCAAGCGTCTTCACAAAACCTAAGTGATCATTTTGTGGTCAGGGAGAAGAATTCCTGGCAGTTGTTATTTTTGTGGGGGAACGTGATAGAAAAACAAGAAGTGTACCTAAACAAAGCAGGAGCAGCTTCGGAGCCCCTTTGAGATATGGTAGTGAGAGGCTGAAGGCAACAAGGCCACCACATCCACAAAGGTTTTACCAATTCATGTAGAAGGAAAGTAGTCACAATGCACGTTTAGCCATGGAAATCTCAGTGGTTTCCAGGTAATAAATATTTATAGGCAAGTGTTTCTGTCATTATTAGCTTTATTTAAAAACAAAGATCTCCGTGTGAAATTGAAACTTAATGTTTCACCTGACTTGCTTGCAGTGCAGGGAAAAATGCGATTCTGACCTATTTAGATGATGAATTGCATCTACCTAAAGGAAGATTATAATTAGTTGAATAAACATCTAGAAAGTAATGAGCTGTAAAGATATTACTGTCCAACTTTCATGTATAGTGATGAAAGTAATGGATATCATTGGTGTGCTGATTTACCAACTAAAATAATGGCTGTACAGGGAATCCCTAATTTAAAATGTGATAAAATACTTGTGCTTTGAAGATGCTTGTCTGTAAATTTGTGACAAGTTAGTCCAACTTGAATTACAAATTGGTTCTTTTTTTAAAAAAAAAAATGTTCTTTGTAAACCATGTCTATCTGTCTTTCACTGTGAGTTTTTTGAATATGCATTTCTGACTGCATCAAACATTAACTTAATCAACTTGAATTTTTCTCATCATAGTCTAATTGAGAAGCAGTGCTTACCTTCAAAAGAAATAATTTTAGTCTGTCTAGAAAAGTGCTGCTCTTGAATTTGAGGGTAGCTCTGAGAGATGAAGATTAAGACTTGTTTTCTGTAGGCCTCTGGGGTTTGGTTTTTTGAGCTGTTGATGTACTTACTGCACCAGCGGTCAGCACTGCACCTCGCTGTGGATGTGTCCTTACACCAAGATGATGATTACTCTGTATTAAATGTAAGTGTAAATACTGTTTACTCGTTATTATGTGTGAATAGGTATATTTCTTATAAAACCTCGGTATTAGGTTCATGCTGTTGTATATTCTAATTTTTATCTCATGGAAGACTTTTTCTTACACCTTTGATAAACAGCTTGTTCAGCACAGAATTATTTAGACATTAGAAATGGTGCTGTTTAGAATTTATTGTGTTTGTGTCTCAGAAGAGTTTACAGATTCATGCATGTCATATATGTCCATATTTCTTAGGGAGGAATATATAAAATATATAAAAATAGTATTGTGTAAGAAATGAAGAGATAAAAGGGGAATCTTGGCTTGACAAACATGTTTCAAGAGAAGATTTGGTTCTTGTATGAATCTAGCAATTGCTTTTGTTTCAAGTCAGGAGTTGGGCTTGTATAAAAACATATTCACCAAGTGGCATAAAAACCGGTCTAAATAACAACTTTGTTGAATGACTAAAGTGTCAGGTTTTAAACAGTTATAGGTTGTGACTGTCAATGTGCCGATACCAGGTAAATCAATACCACCTTCATCTGCATGAAATGAGAGGTATCACCTAGTGGCTCATGTTGGTTTAACTATGTGCTAGCTGATGTAAAGTTTATAAACAAGACCCTTACTCTTTTGGGTCTAACATGACGAGCAATATGTGGTAAGGAAAAAAGTACAGCCCTTAATTTGGAGTTTGCTTTTAACCTTCAAGATAAGGTGCTTATACTTGATTACAGTAGTGTAAATATGGTATCAGGAGTGACTACCTATGCTGTGGTGGAGTGAGAGAGAAATTTTGGAGGCAATACAAGCTGAGTTCCCATCTACCTGCCCTCTTTGTGTCCTGCCAGCATAACTATTTCTTGGGTTGCTGTGTTCCAGACTAAGAAGATATGTAAGACTTTCAAAAGTAGTGTCTTTCTAAAGTGGTTTTGAAAAATGGGCAATCCTTCATTTTCATAGCTGTCTCTAGCTTTAGAGGCAATCAGTCTCAGTGAGTAGTCCCAGCTTTGGTCGTTCTTAAAACCTAATGTTTTTTAATGCTCTGCCTGTCTGTCTGTGTTTTCTGTAGTCCAGTTCTTATCTCCTGTGGGCCAAGAGGCCATCCTGCTCTGGGATCAATTACGTCTTCCCTGAATTACTTGTATTTTTTTTTTCCAAAATAGCACAGGAAGCTCCACCTGCTCTATTCCAAAGGGGTAGTTTTCTTGTCCTTGGTTAGCCTACTTCCAGCATGAGTGGACCCTGCCATTACAGTGGGGCTTCCTTTTGAACCATCTATTTAAATTTTAACTGCTTTCTAGAGTGTTCTCCTGGGTGTTGTAGAGAAAACTTTAATCTCATGGCTGTGCTGAGAGGCATGAAGGCGGCCTCATGGTAGTTCCTTTTGACAGGGAAATAGATGCTGTCTCACAAAAGTTTGAATTTTACTCCCGGAGTCTCTAAGCAGTTCCTTCTTAGCCTGGCTAACAGACATGAGCAACACATTAAAAAATGACTTAAAAATAAAAACAAGAACCTAGTAGGAACTAGATTTCAGCTGGTACCATAGATCTTTTCAAAATCTAATTTTTAAATCTGCCTGATAACTTTAGACACTATTTTTTTTTTTTTATTTCCATCTTGAAAATACATTCACAAGCTCATTTAAGGACTTCTCACTGAAAACTTACTGGGATGTTGAGGTTGTCCTTGCTCTCAATCAATAACCACTCCTTTAATGACATGGTAGCTTGCTGACAAGAAACACACAGTGGAGATGTGTTTCTCTAAATCAGTCAAAGGGAATAAGCCTGGAGAAAGAATGGAAGCCAAGTTCCCCAGATCAATACCTACTGTTGTATATCTGTCACCTTTGCTGGGCAGCAGGAAATGTGGTTAAAACAGGTGGAGTTAGGGATACTTTTCCAAGTTTCACACTTTTACTTGAAAATAGTTAATGGAACTTCTTGGAGCACCTGGCTAGTGATCTTGACTTTATTTATGTGCTTTGAAAGTTACAGTAGACCTTGGCTTTTTTTTTTTTTTTTTTTTTTTTTTTTTTTCCCTGTGTACATCTGTGAATTGATTTCTTCCAAAGGAACTGAAGCGACTTGCATAAATAAGAGGGGACAGGAAAATTGCTGCTGCTGTAGCTTCTGGAAAAGCAAGCAAGTGCCCTGAGCACCAGGTTGCCATTCCTATCTTCCAAGGGGGAGTGTGCTTCTGGAGCGCACTGTCCTCCAGAAGTAGCTGAGCACCGGTGGTGTGGTGCTGGCTCTGAATATATGGCCGGGGAGAGCAGCAGGGAGAGGACAAAAGTCTTTCATGAATGTACTTGGTGTGGCTTATCTAACTGGGCTGGATTTCTTAATTTTAAACATGCCTGTGATTTGTGCCATTCTTGGAGGTCACAGTACTCCAACAGTTGGTGAGTAGGAGGATGCTTAAACCAATTAAAAGCAATTTGGGGAAGGGGAGGGGAACAAAAAGTAAAATGGAAAGGTCTAGAAAACTGGACCTTCTCTCTAGAGTAGCAATATAATTTTCATCTAAGGTGAACTGGTAGCATTCACTCTTTCACAGAGCTATGTTGCTTAATGCAAACCGGGGATGTGCCTCTAGTGTTCTGTACCTCTCTTCACTCAACAGGAATAATTGTTTGGGAGAGAAAGCTCACTAGCAAAGGTGGGAGGACAGCAGTAGAGTATATTGGTTACATAAATATGACCTGCAAATCAGTTTAACGTTTCCTGACAATACATGCTTAGTGGTTCCAGTAATAGCCATGCTTTCAGCACACTATTATCCAGCCCTGCCTGGATCACTGCTTCTGCTCTTGTCTGTCTTTTTAAACCTTTGGAATAGGACACACAGTGCATCTGGATTATTAACAAATACACTGTCACAAATGGAGTCTGTATTTGCAAAAGTAATATTTTAAATCCTAATGCTGGTAAGAACTATCATTTTAGACTCACACTGGGGGTTTTACATCTGCGCATACAAATCCACATTCCTACAAGAAATAATAGTCTCACTTAAAAAAAAAAAGTCACTAGTGAAGTAAACAGTGATGAGATTGGCATAAGCCATAGGACCAGCTCTTCATGGAGAGAAATACATTATTCAGTAGAGAAGAATGTTAATATTAATTTGGATTTTTCAATTTGTCTGTGAAGCTATATTCAAACCCTGTGTATGGGTATTGAGGTTGAGAAATGCCTATTGTGTGTCCTTAAATAACAATTTGTTACATGTACATAGAATGATGCTTTTGTACACATACTGAGTTCCATACATAAAATATGAAACTATTACAAAATATAGCGGCCAGCTTTACAGAGCTGAATTGCCTTATAATTCTGAAATTCAACAAAATGACCTAGGGCATGCTATAAAAAACTTAATTTAGGAAAATGTGTACGTGAAAGTGATTTGATAAAAAATGGTAATTATTTTCTTCCATACTGCTATAACCAAATCAGTAGGAGATGGATTTTGTTTTTATTCTCAGTACAAAGTGTTAAAAAAGTAAATCTGTTGTCAGCTGCAACCTTGTCTGCAGAGTCCCAGCCTAGAGCAAGATTTTTACAGTCAAGTTTTAAATCCCTTGATGTATCTGTGTTTGTAATGGAAATGCTAACATAACCTTAGCTGTTACAGGGCAAACAATATTGTAATAATAAATAATGAATAAAGTGGTTTAATAATTTGAAGCAAATCATGTCATAGGCTTGGCAAGATTTTATGACTAAATTATATGGGCAGGAACCCATCAACGGACATGCTGCATAAATACCATAAATAGATGTAATAAGGATGTGTGTTCATGAAGGTGAAACTACGGTTTTCATGATCTAGGGTATAAGATGCTGTATGTGACTGTACAAAATTGGTTAGAAGCCTTAGGCGAATCAAAAGCCAGAACAAATGATCAATGGGGCATTTTTTAATCAATGGCTATTATCTCTAGTACTAATGATCTATACTATACAGTGGCTCGCTAAATCTGCTGGGCTTCTGAATATGGATGTTTTGGTTAATGACCCGTTGTGTGGCCTATTGGTAACACTTCTTGCCTTTTAATTGCAAAATGTAATATAAATATATATATTATTTTATTTTTAGTGCCACACACAGCCTAACTGAATGTTTTTCTCTTTATAGCCTAAAGAGCAATGGGGATTTCCCTGACACAGCATGGGTCTGGTTCAGTTAGGCTCGTATCTTTTTCTGACAGTGCCTACTGTATGCTTCTAAAAGGATGCAACAAATCACCAAATAAGAAAAGGCCAATTAATTAATTCCATCCTGATCTCGGATACCAAGAGCTGCTCTCTGGAGTTACAGCTTTCATCAGAACTTGAAGGGCATCTGTTTCCCATCAAGTGGTTTATTCTCAGTTACTGCTTTTTTTTTTTCTTTTTCTTAGATCAAGAACAGCACAGGATGAAAGGATGGGGGTGATGACCACAGGCATGGGCTTTTTCTTGTGTTTTTAAGCTATGAAGGAGTATGCTTATGACGGTCTTGAAGAACTGGCAGGATGCAGGAGGTGGCCCTAGCTTGGTGTACTGCAGGTGCAGCTGCTCCTGCACAAAGCAGGGGATAGGAGCAAAAGACCTATGAACCTGTGGCACCAGCCCCATCTTTGTCAGGAAGGGTGTCTGCTTTAAGAGGTTTGCTCAAAGGGGTAGAAAATACTCTAGGTGACAATTCAGTATTAGGGAGACTTTATCTAAATGAAAGTCCTTTCTTTGTGCAACAGTGGCTGTGTGATGTGGGCAACAGGTAGTGATAAGGCTAACATTTTGGAAAGATTTTGCTTCTTCTAGGTTCCTCTGAGCAAATGCAATATTTTAGAAGGAGAAGGTTTAAAGGGTCAAAAACTTTTTTTATTTCTGCCCGTGGGACTCAGTTTTAAGGGCTTGTGTCGTATTGGGCATTCAGAAATGCCCTGGCAGTGTTCAGCAGCTCTTCTCAAATTCCTAGCATGATTTTCTTGTGATATACATGCACAAGCAATTCATTATGCTAGTGTTAACACATTGATCTTGCAGCTATCTGACACTTCTGCTGACTGTATTGATGACTGTAGGGTTGTCAGACTGCTGTGCACTCAGAAATGAAGCCAGCAAGAGAACGATCAGGCAGATCCCTGTAAAGCTAGGGTAAGACTGCCTGAGGTCAATTTGTGGAACAGCCTTCATCTGGGAGTCGTAAGTCCAGACCAAATTAGCTCTTCTTTTAGAGATCCTAGTTTAATCATCTGTGAGAAAAAGAGGCTGCATTGCCTTAATATGTAAAAGGAAACAAACTTGATTGTTACTGTGTTTCTATACCTGTCTCAGTGCTTTTTTTTTTTTTTTTTTTTTTTTTTTTTTTTTTTTGTTTTGATTTTTTTTTTTTTTTATAAGCGCCCTCAAGGTAGGGACCAAAAGTGGGGTTCCCTAGTACCCCATTGATAACCAACAACAAAACCAAAAGC
>CM021697.1:97039603-97253792 GCA_011074415.1 Stictonetta naevosa
TTTTTTTTTTTTTTTTTTTTTTTTTTTTTTTGAGAGAGATCATGCTTTGCCTGTTTTCAAGGCAGCCAAATTAGGGCACTCTAATGTGGTACCATTTAGTATTCCCCTCTTAACTCATCTACTTACAGAAAGGCACGGCAGATGTTCTGTAAACTCTAGGGAAGGCTCTGTGAGCCTTACCAGGAAATTTCTACTTGCAGCCTGTCACATGGTAGGGAAGGAGCTCTCCTAAAGACAGCACTCACAATATGAAAGGTTCTTGATATAAGAAGGTGGACTTTGCCTCAATTACATGTCTTGAGTTCACTGGGAGGAGAAGGGGGGGGGGAAGTATCATCTTGCATCTTGAGAATGCTAAAATTTATGTATGCTTCAAGCTTGTGTTTAGGCAAGGTGAAAGCAGAAACATCCTCTAGTAATATACTGTACTCTGCACTGTAAATTAACACTGGATTCAACTAAAATTTTGTCATCCTAATTTAGCTAACTTTAATGATTTAGGAACCTATTAAACCAGCAAACATTTTGTCTCCCATGTCAGATCATAGCAATTTAAATCTATTAAGTCACGTTTGTTGTTGTATATTGCAAGGATAGCCCCACTAGTAAGATAACACTAATAATGGGCCATCTCTCTTACAATTCTGTGCCAAATTTGAAGACATACACTCTTTAGACCACAATGAAGAGCTGCACTGTATCTTTTTCCACCTCTCAGTTATTAACTGATTGTGGTTATTGGTACCCATCACTGGTTTGTAATCCAATATTTGACAATTTAGTGTTTCTCTTTTGTGAAACCCTCGTGTTGTCTAGAGCAAGATCAATTTTCTTCCGTGTTTATAATTACTTGCAATATTAGCTTTGTTTCTGTATATTTGTAGAGAGATCATTCTGTGCATTTCAATGATTAATTCAGCTGCAGTCACTTTACCAAGGTCTTTTGCAGGAATTGGCAGTCAGATTGCAAATCCTCCACCCCTAAACCTTACAGAAACTCCTCTCTCCCAAACTATTTTCAGTAATGAGATTGTATTATACAGTATAGAGAGTGTGTTGCAGTTAACATTTTTCAGAGTAGGAAGGTTGATAAGGTTGTTCTAAGAGAGAAAGAAAATGGAAAACAAATGCAGAGTTATTAAATTATCCCATTTTTCTTCCAAATATGAAATTTACGCTTTAAGGCTTCTCCAAGAGAAGAATTGAATAGAAAAAGCACCCCAATCCAGGATACAAGCATCTGATGCCAGGTGTTATGGAAAATCCTTCTTGTCTTTCTAATGCAAGGCAGATGCTTACCCACCCTTGCAGAATTGAGCTCCTTGTACCACACGCACCAGCTATGTCTCCATGTTTTATCAAATATACTATGAAGATATGATATACATTACTTTCATTTTAGTTGTTTTATTTTGTCTCTGAATTATAACTCTACTCCCATCTCCTTAAAAAAATAAAAATCTCTTGTGGCAGAAATCTGTGATAGCTGAATTTGACACTTAGAAGCACTGTAATTGTGACAGAAGAACAAAGACAGGCATTGGAAACGAGGTGTTATTTCCCTGTTCAGACTCAGCTTCAAGTAAAGCTTAGGAAGGGAAGATTGCGTGACATATTCCTCACAGAAACAAGTGGTAGGAAATATATTAATACTGTGATGTTCAACTCTCGTACTGTAGCAGAGTGCCTGTGTAACACGTTTCCAATTAAAGTGCCAGGATGTGCTACATAAAACACTTTCTCTTTAAGAAACTTTCAGAATAGCTTATCTGTGCAGTTGGCAGCACTTGTAAATATTTGAGGCTGATGGATGTGGATCGGGTGTGCAGTGTTTTCATTGTGGAGAGGGGAAAAAGCCTGACAACGAGGAAGAGCCAGTTGCGTTTGGAGAGGCCGTTCCATCTCTGCCTCTCTCCGAGAGCCCTGTGATGTGCCCATGTCCCCAGGAGGGAGAGCCCCTGCTCAGTGCTCCAATGGTTTGGCTCCCAGCTCCCCAGGGCAGAGGAGCTGCGCTCAGAGCTCAGCAGAAGCCTGGCGCTGCAAAGCGTGGCAGTCCACGTGCGGTAGTGCCAGCAGTGAGCCCTGCCTCGAGCCTGGGATTCATCAGCCACCCGCGGTCTCCTCTCCCCCTGGCATGTGCCCAATAGCTGACAGTAATAAAGTTGCGAACGTCCTATGTGGATTTGATGATCAAAGAATTAACCTGGATGCTTCTGCTCCGCGTGGGGATTCTGGGGCAGCCTGCAGGAGGTCCGGCTTTGTGCCATTAGACCTGGCAGGAAAGCCCAGGGTCATTAGGCTGGAAGCTGTTATACTCATTGAGTTTGTACGGTGGTGGTGTTCGTATCTTTCTGCTTCCTCTTCTTTTACTGTGACTGGTGTATGGGGGAGAAGGTGGGTGAAGCCTGTGCAGATAGGCAGAGAGCGGCAGGGGAGCAGTTTGTCCCTTCTTCCTGGATTGCTCTAGTTTGGATATGTCCACTCCATAGTTATCTCTGTTCTGCTCTTCACCACACGTGGCAGTTTTCAATAGGATTTAACTTGGAGTTCCCACCTGTGAGGTCTGACCTGTTTAATATCAGCTGCTTCTCTGCTTCTGCCCATCTTTCCCCTGCAGCTGCAGCTCTTCCCTTCTCACCTCATGCGGTTCACAGAAATCATTTTGTTGTAATTTTTCCATCTTGTTTTGTCCTGGGAAATGTATTCTGTAGGAGGGAAAGTGTCCTGAAAGGCTGGAATAACAGAGCTGGAAGGTAGGTAGGAGAAGGGAACAAAGGAGAAGGAAATTCAAGAGCTCTTTTTCAGCAGTAAACAATAATGCCTTAACCAGCTTTTTTTTTTTTTTTCTTTTTTTCCTCCCCGTATTCCTTGAACACTGTTCTCTGAAAAATAAATGCTAATTTCCCTTTTTTTTTTTTTTTAATTACAATAATGCAATAATGTATTTATTTCAGAAATAATTTGGGAGGTAGCTGGAATGAATATTATTTAATTGAAACCTGTTTGCCATTGAGGGGAAGGAGACAGTTATTACTAGCCAAACCTCTTTTTTTTTTTTAAAGGGTAGGCACTGCAGTCTTTCTTTTTACGTTGTCAATCAAACATAATTAGTACTTTCTGTGCAGAGAGTTTTCACTGTCATGCAGATTGATTGGAAAAAGGCATGTTCTCTAAGCACATAGTTCTTCTCCTGATGAATTAAATAGTCTTGCTATTCAAGTTGGTAAGAGCTGGGTTTGACACACATTATGTTATGTATACTTCCTGCAGTATTTGGAAGGCAATTTTGACTTTCATCGGATTTAGATCTGACTCATGCCCACTATCATAAACATAAGTGATCCCTCACTGTAAAACATTTGGCAGTATTTGCCATCAGAAATGCCTCTTTGTGGAATATCTGCTATTTTCTGCCTTCTGCAGGCTATCACTCTAAATTTGTGTTTAATTGGTACCTATGCCCTATTGAAACTGGCGTTCCACCTAGTGTGTGGGCTGAATGCCACGCTGACAGATGGACATCAGTGCTGGTATGCTGAAGAGCCAATATTTGCATCACGTGCAAGTGCGAGTCACTAGATTTTACTTTACAAATAGTGAATTTGAAAATCTTGCAGGGCTTTCATGTTTGAGGTGAGAAGGATGCACCAGTGCTTTTCAATTTGCAGTTGGAGTATAGGAAAAAATATTGCGGTTGTATGAAGCAGCTGCTTAGCTCTGGTAAACCAGGGCTGTTGTTCAGAGGGAGGATTATAATTGTCTCCACCCTCGATTAGCTCTCCACAGGGCACACTCTGACTTTTTAGTAATATTATTTCTGTGGCTAAGCCAAGTTTCTCATGGAATACCTTTGCTGAATACAGAAATCTGATCTGTCTTGCATCCCTTGTAGAAGGCTGCCTATTACTTCTGCTCAATAGAAGCTTTATAAAGACAGCTTTGGCGAAAGAGCGTCACTCAAATGGCTATTTAACTCCCCAGTGAAGAAGCTAAAATGTTAAGAAAAAGAAAAGAAATCGGTAAATACGCTGCCTTATTATTCTGCAGCATTTAATATATATTACAATACTTCCTGTTCAGTATTTCTTTTCCTTTCTTCAGGCAATTAGCTGCTCAGATATAAACATAATAAAAGCTAAACTACACAAGAGAGGGGTTTTCATCCTCTTGCTAATGCAAGTACAGACTCTAAATCTCGACCTGAATACTCTTTGCAGATTGACAAGGGGTGCATTATTCTAAGTCACTCTGTATTATGTGTGAAGAGTGCCCCAGCTGTGTCATTGCTGAGGTTAAAAGGTGTTAGCGCTTGCATCTTTTAAATGAGCATAGTAAATGAAAGTGAACAATTAAGTAAGAAATTTGGCTTGCTATCTCTGCATGCTGTGTTTTATTGTGGTGTTGCCAGCATCTCTGAATGAAAATACAAGAGCAAATTAAACAGCTTTATGAACTCGCAGGAGGAGCAGTTGTTCTAGTGGCTTTCATACAAATGTCTAATTAATTCTTGAAGTAACTCAAATTGTTCTTTTGTGATCTGTGAATGGGAATTTGTGAGGAACCTGTGCAGATGAAACTCGGGGAAAGGAGAACAGGGATTTAATGATTAGCTGGCAATTTGCAGTTGCTGGGTCCAGACATTTTAGTTATTTTTCTCATTAATATTACATTAGTAAGTTTAATGAAACACTTGGATGAATATGTTATAAGTAATAAGGCATTAATGTTATTTTTTTGAGCAGTCAGTTATGCTAATGGACATCTGTCATTTTTTCACCAGTGTTTATTTGAATTATTTGGGGGGATCCTAAAATAAAGGTATGCAGCAATTAAAAAACAAATTTTGAGTACAGTCTATGTTTGGCTAGCAGCTGTGAGCTTGAAACAAAAGAAAATGTTATTGTAGGAGAAGCTCACAACCTTGTAACTTTTGCTTCCTTCCTCTAAGTGGACCTTTCTTTTAAAGAGCCTCAGGTTAAAATTCTGAAAAGATGGTCATTTTGTTTGTTCCCAAGCCCACACAAAATAAATTCCTTTAAAAACAGATATAAAGTATTCCTAGTGAAATATTTACAAACTTCAAAATTTGCTGAAATTATTGAATTTAACATTTTTTTTTTTTTTTAATGGAAATAGTATTCCTTTTCACTACACCTATACTACCACGTTACTCCCCTGGAGAAATCCAATTTATTTTCATGTCAAACCAACAATACCTTCACAGTTAGTATGAATACAAACACCAAATACCCTTGTTATGTGTTGAACACGTGTATCCCCGAAATGTCCTGTTCTGTTACGTGCTGAAGCAAAGTTAGCTCATTCTGGTAACAGTTGACAAGGCTGTGCTCTAAATTGTTTGGAACAGAACACTCCATAAGCTGTATGTATACAGTTTCATTAACAGGTCTTTTTATAAAGGAGGATGGAGTTGAGCAATAAACTAAATGTAAATATCACAGGAAGGTTTGGGTAGAGTGCATCCAAGTGTCCTCTGGTGTGTGGGCAGCTTTAGGTGTGAAATGATGCCTCCACATCACGTAGGGACACCAAAAGGAGCTGCTTATGTTCTTGGTGAATGAAAGAGCTTTCATGTTTCATCCTATGTTATATATGTATGCCTTATGATTTCATCTCTATTGTATTTTTATTTAACTTTGGTAACCACTAAGAATTCCTCCACTGTCTTCATATGGACCAGGCTCTACTGCTCTTCAGCAAGAGAATAACGTACGCCTGAGCTTGTCTGCTTAGCCGTACCTTTCCCTTTAAAATTTCCACATATGCCAGTTCTTACAATACCTTAATTGAATATCAAATTAAGCTCACCATAGCTTTAAATCAGTCTGATTTAACCTATTGTTTTCATAGTGGAGATGTAATTTAGCTCCATGTAGCCCAGTCTGCTCTACAGCTATCTAAATCACACTACATTTCCATAGATCTGCGAAGCTTTATCCAGCTGGCCTATAAAATGGAAGCAATTTCTTGTAAAAGCAAATCTCACCACTTTACTGAGATTTAAAATAAGCCCCTCAACCCCTTGATTCTAGTCAGAAGCTGTAACAAATGAGGAATTAGTTTGCATTTCCAAATGTTCACTGTGGGATAATGATGTAAAATAATATCCAGCCATAATGACAATAAACAAGGAGGGTTTTTTTAAAGAAAAGTTTTGGGGAGATAGAAACTCCTGCTTCCATTGTGTGTGTACAATGGAAAATGTCCTGATGCAGGAGGACCATCTAAATATTATGAGAATACATTAGTCTAATAAATAAAGGTAACTTGTAGTACAGTTGTAATTGTAGTTCAAAAATTGCTTATTATTTGAGCCTAAGCTACTTACACTCAGTAATTCCTGGAATATCATGAATATAAAGATTCCATGTAAGCATGTGTATGATGTGTATTAACTTGCATCCTGGCA
The DNA here is from genome assembly GCA_011074415.1 of Stictonetta naevosa. Classification (NCBI taxonomy): domain Eukaryota; kingdom Metazoa; phylum Chordata; class Aves; order Anseriformes; family Anatidae; genus Stictonetta; species Stictonetta naevosa. Next base: position 97,046,034 of record CM021697.1, read on the forward strand.
AAATATTTTGCTTAGTAAATCTGTAAACTTACATGGAAGGATTATGAAAGCTTAACTGGAAAGAATTATGTTAAGTCTGTAAATTATACTTTAGTGCAAGACCAGACTTTTTCTTTTCTTCTAAGTAGCACCTGATGGGATCGTATGGCCTATTGTATTGGTGTAGTCACGAAAAACCTGCAGGAGAAAGAATGGAGTCTGTTTTCCTGGCTCATGTAAATCTGCTGTTAAAAATATGTACAAAAAAGCGTATTTCATAATGAGCGGCTCTGAGAACCCAGGATGTTGACAGCATCGGGGACACTTCGGGGATTATAATGATACCTAATTTATTGCATCTGACTGCAGGGAAACCTTTCTAAGTTATTGAAGTGCATATTACAAATATAAAATAATGAATACCACTGCTTAGACTGCTTTTATACGCTTATAAGGCATAAGCTGTGCTATTGGGGTATGCATTCATAACTCACAGGGCAGTAAATATGATTGGCAGGTGTAAGTCTGAGAGCTTGGCTCAATTCCTACACAGATAAATAGAGCCAAAAGTTCATATTTATAGTGTGTGTATGTGCGTGTGTGTATACATATATACACACACACCAATTATTTTAATTGAGGTAATAGTTCCTTGTCAGATTGTCACTCCAGCAATACTTTGAAGTTTCAGGAATGCCAGAGCAGTGGTAGGCTTTAATATAGCCAATGCTAGTTAGTCTTCCTTTGCCAAACAGAAGCCAGTGTGGTGTAGCTAATTCTATGTAGCCCCTTCAGTTTTCTGTCACATATACTGCTAATGCACTACGTTATTTTTCTGGACCCGTGACTGCTTTCCCCTGGGCTGTAAGTGGCAGCTGGTTAAGGATATGTCGCACCTTCCATGGTTGCGTGTGGGCCATGGTACGCAGCTCTGCACCTTTGCTGGGTAGTGCCAGTGAAGCTCTGTGGCAGTGTAGTGCAGAGGCTGCCACCAGCAGGCCTTTGGGCAGCTGTGAGAGCCTGCAGAAAATCTCCTGGAAAGATGTATGATGCAGGGCGCAAGAAGGAAGGGAGGTGGAGTTGCCACTGCTGTCTATACTTGAGCCTTGCAGTCACTGCAAAGCCCTCAAAAATGCTCAGGTGTTGCCAACAGTGCACCTTTTCACAAAATATTCCTTCGTATTGATTGAAGGCTAGGACAAATACCATTTTATAATATAATCAAAGGTATAGGCCAGAGTAGCTATCGTGAATGTCAACCTTCAGATAAGAGGGAAAGATAACTTTATGCAAGCTAAAGAATGGCATTGTGCATGCAAAGAGCTCTTGGAATGAGTTTAGAGCACCTGTTCATGAAAATTCCTGCGGTAGGAGTGGAGTTCTACCACGTTCTCTTGTCTGTCAAACTTGCACTGTGTCCCATCCAAATGCAGTATTTCCTAAACAAATGAAAGGTAAAATTCAGTGCAAACTTAAACTGAACATCTGATTATCCTGAAATTGCAGCATGTAGTGGTGTGCGGTTTAAAGATAATGCTGGGAATCAAGCCTTCAGGCATGGTTTAGCACGTTGTTCACTGCTGTGCACAAAGCTGATGCTCCAAATTCTCATTCACAAATTTGTGCTTACCATTTCTGAAAATTTTGTGGTTGGAACTTAGGTGTAATAGTAATTTAGACTTTTCAGTGTGAGTTATTCAATAGTGTATTAGCACTGAGAATAGCTTTTAGGCTTTTTTTTTTTTTCTTTCCAACTTTGGATGTGTCCTGATTATGTATATGTAAACTTTGCATAAAAAACATTTGGCATTTTATCATTATGAAGCTCCCTAAACGATTGGCTTGTGCTATCTGTGTGATTTTTTTCCTAGTTCTTCTTTTGAATTAGTAAGGCTTGATGATTGATTATTTTGTTTGTTTGTTTAAAAAAAAAAAAGTGAAAACTACCTTAGAGATATTGGGAAATGGTACATTGTACAGCAGCCTCTAGCCAGCTTCTTGGTGATTATTGTATTCTGCATCTGGAGATTTGAAATAGGCTTCTTAACTTCAAATTTGCATTTGTGATTTCAGTTACTTTCCTTTTTTTTGTGCCTTTTTTTTGTTGTTGTTTCTTGATGTTAACCTTATGCTGTTTAATATAAGGAATATTTTTTTCTTCTTTAATTTCATGGTCATTTTGAGTTGTCCCTTTTGTTGTGGGTAAACTGCAACTTGCAAAGTATTGAGATGGAATGGAGGTTGAAGACAATTACTTTTTTAATTTCCAGGATATTTCATCTTATCTGAAGGGCTATAGCTTGTGTTAACAAATGCAAGACACGTTATTTGGAAGAAGTTGTTTTCCATGGAAACCAACAAAATAATGTGATCAATATCGATGTTTTCTTCCTTCCTAGTCTGCAGCTGTGGAGACAGAGTGGTGCAGGGACACCTGCTTTAGTATTTCCATTTACAGATCTGAGGCAACATCAATGGTAAAGTGCTTCAACCTTCCCTTTACATGGAAAGCAGCAGGAGGGTGATTAACAAAAACTGACCATACTGTCCCTTAGATCCACCTGCTAAGGGAATAGGCTTTAGATTTGTGTTAGAAGTGTATGAACAAAGCGTTTGAAGAGATCCAAAGTGTATGCATTTCATACTCACCACGTAAAGCTTTGCAAAATGCCAGGAACTGCTTTGTAATGTCTCTGGTCACCTCAAGCAGCATGCCCAACTCCCAATGTTAGTGTACCACCTCCTCCCTGCAACACCTGAATCAGCATTTGGGCATCAGGAATCAGTCACTAAAGATTTTTCTGTGTGAAGAACTCCAGAATGACTTTGTGTCAGAGTAGACAAAGCAAAACCTTTTCTAAGTACTGCACTTAGGAAATGCAAAAGAATTGCTTTTTGCAGTACACAAACCGTGTTGACAAAGGATGCTGTAATGGCCACAATTGATTAAATCATTGGTTAGAATCAAGGAAGGGAAAGTCTATCCTGAAAACACAGAGTAAAGATGCAAGTTTGACCTCAGACTGAGGAATTTGCCCCAGCCTCTAGGAGCTCCTTGGTGAGGAATCATCCTAGAGAAGCAGCTCAGTGTGCTTAACGTTAATCTTGTCCCTTTGTTGGATGCTCAGAGAGAGTACTAAGCTAGAGAAACCACAGGGTTATGGCTGTATTTGTAAACCTACCTCTAGCTCTTTCTCCCCACCTATTTTGCAATTGTATAGCTGTTGACTGTGCGGTGCAACACCATTTACAGTATTAACCTTTGATTTTATAAACTACCCCACTGGGGATGGTTTCAGTATCTGGTGGCTTTCTCCATTGTTTACTATGGTAATGAAGCAAGTCTGAATCTAGAGGATTTAAAGTTTTAATCTGAGGCAAGGAAGTTTGCTGAGTAGAAATGGCTGTATAGCACAAGGTAAAATATTTTGCTGAACTGGTATTCCACTGTATGTGCACACAATTCTTCTAAGGTTATTAGAGAATAACTAACATTTTTTAAAATATAATCTAATTTCGGGATTCCAGAGCAACAGTAAGTTGAGTAAAATACTCCCTGTTCATGGAAAAGGCCCTGAACAATGGTTTATCCTTATTGCATGTACTCTGAATATTTTCCATTGACTTTGTGTTGTCAAGGAAAAGTTTACAGGATCAAGTCCTTACATCAGGATTTGGCCTGAAATGTTTAGTGACCTTCTGCACCGGTAGTTCTGTATTGCAAGGGCTGAAATTAATTTTACTTATCTTGACATGTACAGATTAAGGTGTTCTTTGCTTCATCACCCATGAGAAGTAGCATCCTGAGCAAAGGATATTGACTCAGCAATTTTAAGAACTTTAGAGGTCTTAGTATCAAGATATATTTTGCTACCATTTTGTTGGGTAATTTAGGATGCCAGCGGCAGGGAGGAAGTAACATGAAACAGAGAGAGAACCCTTGTGGAATCATGTACTTTTGCCAAATTGCATCTGTGTCTTTCTAGATTTGGCGAAGATAAAGAATACCTTATATCTATTATATCTTTGTATAGGAATATATAATATTTAAAGAGAAAATATTCTTCATCAGATTTGACAAAAGCTTTAAAACAATATGAGATCTTGATGTTTGAGAACCAAGAGCTTTGAAAGAACCAGAATTTTCATGTAACACTTCTTTATTATACCTGTAGAGTGGTTATGGTTTCTGTGTGTGCTTTTCAATTGATTTTTTTTTTTCTGCTATTAAATGCTTTTGCCTAAGCTGCTATGTAATTTTTTTTTTTTTTAAATTATGTATAATTTGATATGACCTTATCACTCAGCATATAGCAGTACAGATGGAGAAAGAAGTCGCAGATGAGTGAAATGAGGAAAAGACTGGGAATGAGCAAAGGAGCAAAGCCTTAGATAGGCAGAGAAGGGAGGAGAAAACAATCTGGTTTAACATTTGATGGACTCCCTTGCAGATGGCATATCATATATGGCTTTGTATTCTAATTTCTTTCTATGTATAGATTGAATTTGACAAATTTATAATATCACAGCAATCTGAAAAGACATAGCTGGAGCTAACAGATCAAGGCTGGGATTTTGAGGATGGACGAACTTGTGCTATTTTCTTGTATACAAAGACATTATTTTTTTTTTAACTGAAATTGAATGCAAGACGATAAGCTTCATCAAAAAGTTGGCACGATTTGTTTTGAATAAGTTTTGGAAGTCCAAGAGTTATAGCAAAATGAAATGTTTTTCATATTCTATTTAGCTTTCATTATTAGCCAAGCCTCCTCTTTTATATAAGAATACATTCTCAACTACCAGTCAGCTACTTTGTACAATTTTTTAGAGCCTCCCAAGTACTAAATCCCAATGGCTTCCTTTACAGCAACCAAAATTTCCTGCTCTTCCCCAGCATATTCTATTTTCAAAATGCAATATTCTGCAGGTTCTTCACATCTGAAATGTAGATGCACTGTAAATTTAATTTCACGTATTAATATCCTATGCAAGGACTACCTATGTGTGCTTTCTATTTAGTAAAAGTATTTTCAATTTGAAACAAACAAAGCTGAGACATCAGCTTAAGAATTCCCCATGTGAGACACTTCGGCTGCAAAACCCGTGTGCTGCCAAATCACAGCAATTTGAACTTTTTGTAGAATAAGCAGGTGGTGGTTGTACCCACTGCTGAAGATGGACGTTTTTCTTGTATGTTAGTTCTATTCTTCATCAACAGTTCCTGTTAACTTTATTATTTAGTGTTCTTGTCATTGTTACTTTCTTCCTTCCATACTGCTGTATTCCACCTAAGATCTCTAGATGTGAGACAGTTACTGCATTTTATTTGGGGTAAGTAATGAAATATCCTCTTTGTTCCTGGAAAATAAAAGTGAAAACTAAATGCAGTTCACTTTCTGCTAGCATCTCCCTTTTCCAAGGTACTCTAGACTCTAGCAGCCTGACCACATAAGTAGGAATGCTGCAGGAAGGAGCTTTGTCTCCCACCATTCTCCTGCCACCTACGCAAGAGATGGACCCATGGTGAGAAGTGGCTGTGCAGTGCATTTCACTGCCTCCTCTTTGATGCGTTGACTAGGTCAGGCTTGTGTCACATGGTACGATGTATTGAAGCAAACAATTACAAGTGGTTTCACTGTAATACAAATGAAGATCTTTATCAATTTATCCTTAATCTCTGATTTTCTTTCTGGACTTTTTTCTTTGATTTGCAGATGGTTTTATTTACTGAAAAAGGTAAGACCTGAATGGTGCCAGGAAGAAGAATTAGCAAGATCTAATAGAGAATCACAAACTGTACAGAAAGGAGGAAAAAAAAGGAAGAAAGAGCAGAACTTTATCCACTTATTTTTAATGTCATCTTGCTGGCTATTCAGAACAACAGCTAATAGATCTAGTTCACATTGGTTCATACAGTATATAGAAAGCTGGCAATGAATGTGAAATAAATAAAAGATTGATGGGAAATGTCATCTTAAATTCAATAGGTCAGATTCTCAGCTGGTATAAAATGAAGTATTGTAGATCTCCGCTCGTTTAAGGTCAGGTCTAATATATTCGCAAAGAGCTATCCTATATTGCCATTTTATACAGTTATATAACTTTCCAGTCTGCTTTTTATTCCATTCTAAATTCTTCCTCAATTGATGCACGTCAAAAACCTATTAAAAATCATACATGAAACAACATAAAAGCTTAGCTGTTAACACTGTGGCTTTAAATGAATTCTTCATATCATCTTTTTAAAAAAGAAAAATGTCAAAAAGGTAACCCATTCAGACCTGTGATTCTACCTGAACTTCAGTCACTCAGGAAAAGTTTGCACAGAAGTTGTGTTGTCCTCCTAACTGAAAGGCCACTGACATTTATTTTGTTGTCTCTTCCTATGTTCATCTTAACCAACATTATAAGCCAAACTGTTAATATTCTAGAAATCAATTTTTTTTTCCTCCCCTCTGTGACAGAAGAATTGGAAACTTGTCATACAGAAAGCAAATAATCAGCCACACTTCATTAAATAATAATAAAAAAGGCATGTGAGATGAAGGGCTGAATCTGTCTGCAAGTGATAACATGTAGAAATAAGACTGCTGTTATTTTGCTGAATAAACTGAGGGCTATTGTTTAAATGATCTTCAATGCCCTTCTAAATCTTTACTTTAGTAGCCTTCTGCTATGAATAATGGCTCTGACCTCCCTGACTTTTCTCATAGTATTAGGCACTGGCCAATATGCACAAACCCAGCAGGAGTCAGTCCTTAAAGGAGCCCTAGTGAGAAGCTTAATTCCCCACCCACACCCCTTCTTTTCTTACTGCATTTTAAAGTGGTAACAGGCTCTTTTCTGAAGCACTATTCCTCATGCTGGCATAGGATATTCCCCAATGGGAAAGCTAGAAATCCTGTCATGGCAGAATACCCCAAAGTTTGAAACTGAATTCGTCTGCAATATGAATTGCGCTTCCATTAAAAATAATTATTTAAAACTATTTTGGTGGTCTAGTGACACACAGGCTACTGTTAGTTTTCAGAAATGAGTTGTGAGAGCTGTCTTGTAATGTAGAACTTAATAGTCAACTCAATTTTAGGGTGCATTTCATTGTTGTTAAAGCTTTATGTCCTCTGAAGTTAAAAGCCTTTCTTATATTCCATTGCTTTTAAAATAGAACAATAAAATTTTAGTGTAAATGTCACATCAAAAACCTTAGCCATTGCTCAAGAACTTGAGGATTGCACAGGAGGTGTCTTTGCAAGCACCGTTCAGAGAAACAGTCCTAAGAAAGCATTTACTGGGGTGCTAAATTGTTTTTATTTCTCTCTCTCTTTTTTTTTTTTAAGGTGAAGCTTTGCCATTATTGAATTCTTTGTGTTGCGCTGATCAGCCTCAGAGTTTCAAAAGCCAACCGCAGATCTTCCTTTGTGTAGTCTGTCTGCAGCAGGGCAGCTAAAGGCATATCCTAGGCTAAGGGGTTGTTCAATAATGTCAGATGAATCCCTGGAGCCCTGCTCTCTGTCATATTATTTTCTGCAAATGCTGACACAAATGAAGTGAAGCATTTATTTATATTCACATACCTATTATTATGGTAATAGGATTGCTATTGTAGTATCAATATGAGAATTTAAATATAAGGGATATAACTTTATGGTCCTTTTTTTATGATTGCTTCACAGTGTTTTTTTTCCCCAAATTGCAGTTCAGATGGAGTTAAGAAATAGTGTGACTTGGTTTCTGCACGAATAAGGAAAGCAACTCTCTGAGAGATTGAATAGTTATACCATAGGTGAGGGGCTACACTTTACTGCCTTCTGCATGTATATAAATGAAATATTCCCAGTAAAATATGACAAGTCTGTGACTACAAAGGATACCTTAGACCTGCCAATGTGTTGTGAGGCAGAAGGAGAATACAAGTTTTCTTCATTCCCCCAGAGAAAAGTGAGTACCCATTGTGAACTCAATTTATTGAAGTGCGTTATTGCACTCATAAAATGCTTTTTTGGTTGTGGTTCACACAGAGGAGAGACTAATTTAACCCTTAGTTTGCAGAAACAGCCAAGCACTTATAATTCTCATTTAAATTAAACATTGAAACATGTTATAAGTTAGCACTTTCACTTGTAAGGGAAAACAGATTTAATTTCAATTGCCTAGTTGACTGAAAGACAGGAATGATCTATGTCTCTTAGTCATAATGCTTATGCTGAGGGATGTGTGTGAGCATGTATATATAAATACACACAGTTCTATACACAGCTATATATATAGTTTTTGTTGTTATGTGGTTTTGAACTTCTTTTAATCTTAAAAAAGAATATCTGATTATAAAAATGAAAGAGGCTACTGACTGGTTCTTCCTTTCAGTTGTTTCATTTATCAAAGACTTTAAGGAAAAGTGTTGCATGTTTTAGGGGCTTTAACTTATTATTATGCTACTGTTCTTACTGTTGGCTACTACTTAGTCTTCCATATTCGAGGAATTAGTTATACAAAGCCTTCTGAATATATATAACTGCCATGAATTTTCTTTCCCTTTCCACTTCCCTACCTATTATGTTAAGAAGGAGGACATGGAAAAATTATTCTGATCTGGGGCTGCTAAGTGCTTGATATCTTTTTCTATCCTTTCTTAATAAGTTTCTTTATATTTGTTTCTTGCTTCTAGATGTTGGCTGTCATTCGTTCTTCACTGATTCATGGATTAAGGGGTTGCTACCTAGTCATCTTCTGTGTTTTTTTTCCAGTTTTCTGCAACTCACATGTATAAATATATAGTCATTTCTAATTTGCTATTTCTTGATGTGTTTTTTTTCATTCCCTAGTATAACTTTCTGTGATTTTTATTCTTCTACAACATCTATTGCCTCAGGCTAAGTTCAGTAAAATCCTGCAGGAGTTTGAGTCTTTAAGATGCATCGGTTTTTTAATAATGTTAGAGTTGGGAAGTAAGAAAAAAATGTGATAGTTTTTAGTAGGAGGAGTTTACTTATTGGTGTTGGCAGATTTATTGACACACGGTTTTCTTGAAATTTGTGCACTTCTATCAGGGTGACCTCTATGTGTTTTGTTGTTCAGCCTTAACACTAGCAAGCTGTATGTGCAAGTGTGTGTATGTACACATGCATATAAAAATGTAGTGTTATGATTGACATTCTTGTTTACACTTTGAATTTTACTCTTGAAATTATTACAGTCTGTATCTCAGCTGTGTTGTAAAATATATGTACTCTTTATTGCCTTTTGCATTTTCCATGTTGTAATCAAGTGCCTAGGTAGCTAGCTATTGTTCTGTCCTTGGTCGTGGGTGTCTAAAACAGATGCACTAGTCAGAGCTGTCTTACTGTATAATCAAGAAAACACATGCTTTTGACTTTCAAATCCACCCCCCACAAAACAGTAGATGTATTCTCTGGGAAGTGAAAGGCTCAGGGGTCTTGTCAACGAGAGAATGAAAGATCATGAGAGAGAGAATATTTCACTCCTAGGTCACCAGTTCAAATGCAGACTAGCTTAATAGTTAGTATAAGTTGTTACCAACTGACAGCTGCTCCATAATCCATGAGAGATGGAAAAGTTGTCACAATCTAGTTTCTCTGGCATCTAGATCTCTAAACATCAACATCCTACAGACAATCATAAATTGTAGAGGATTTTCATTGTTCCACCCTTGCAGAAACTGAAGTGGAATGTTATGAAACTGAACGTAAAGAATGCATGAACTTCCCCGTTATTAAATACTGCTCGTGTGGAGCAAAGTTGAACGATATGTGAAAGCCACTGTGAAAAAGCAAGAGGCACCAACTCCTCCCTGCCTTTTGCAGTGCTGAGTTCTTTGCATGGTTGGTTGAGGATAACGAAGATGCTCAGCATCAGACACAGATGCTTTCTTTATGTAAGATTTACTAGGGTTTTGTTGAATAAATGCAGAGTAATAATTCCAAAAATGCATACAAATTATCACTATTATCAGTATTTTTCCTTCAAATTTGAAACTCAGACATGGTGGTATCTATTTCAGATAGTAGTTTATAAAATTCTTAGATTATACTGCTGTGTGTACTAAAGAAAGTTAAGAAAAACTTATTTAAGTTTAATATTTATATAAATGCAGTGGTCATAGTAACAAATTAATGAATTTTTACTTTGCAATGCTTGAAATAATAAACACATGCCTATACTATCTGTATGTTGAACATAAATTCTGATGCTATTATCTTTCTGTTGGCTATGATTTTAATTGACAGAAACTTTCAGTACGTATTTGAAAGATCAAAGTTCTTAGGACTTGATTCTACAAGATAGAAAAACAATGAAGAAAAATCTGGGTCATAAAACACTGATATGTACATTTCCACCCCACCACCACCCAACAATGTATTGCATAAATATTTAGGTCAAATATTGCTGCAAACAGAACTAATTACACACATCAGTAATGTTAAGTGTTATTGTTTGTTTTTCTGATCTACAATTTCAAGATAAAATATTTTAACATTTGTGGGCAGGATTCCTTTTAAAATAAAAAAATGAATAATAGTCATCCATTCTTGTCATCTGTCTGCTTGAGAGATTTGGGAACATCAGTGTCTCTGATCCCTTCCTCAAACCCCAGGAATGATCAATATTAAATGGGTTAGGATTTATTGTATGACTTAACATCCGTTTCAAGTTTACTTTATCAGTTTCTTAATAACCCAAGTCCACGAGCTTCATTACCAGCACTGCACAGCATCTGTATACCATTTTGACTTCAACAGCCATTACAAGTGTTCGGTGCTTGTCAGAATAAGACTTGCACTCCAAGGAACATCATTTTCATCAGCATAGATTCATTTTGCTCTTCAGTGCATCTTGTGAAGGCTCATAAGGTTTACGTATACCCAACCTAGCTGCTAGGAGCAGAGAAAAATGATTTTGAAGAGTTTTTGGCTGTTAAAAAACATAAATATTGCATAATGGTGATATATTGGTAAGGGAAAAGAACATCTCAAATGGTAGAGCGCATCTGAGCAGCTGCTCTTTATATATAATTATGAGCCAGATGTGGTAGAAAACTGGTCATTTAACAGTAGTTAACAACAGGCATTAAGAACTTATTTCATTAAAATAAAAATTACAGCCAATACATTAACAGATGATGAAAATTAGTAACGATAAACCAGATTTGATTTTGCTACACTACTTTTCATTAACAACACGTTTGAATTAGCAGTTACATTTATATACGTGTAAACAGTTATAGTCCATTTTGTCACTTTGTGTACTACTATCATAAAACATTCATTTCAAAGTATGATGTTTTTCTGAGTATAATGAGAATTTTGGATTTTCTCTGCTCAGATACCTCTTTCTGGATTTAATGTTTCTGTCACTCAGTTAACTTTTGTCAGGGACCCATACTGGGAAGTTTCTTTCTGTTTTTGTCTCTGGATCAAAGAAACATAAAATAGCTGCAGTCATTTTTAAGAAAAGTATTCAAGCTGAATATACGTGTCAGATATTCTATGTAGGTACATATCAATGGGTTTCTTACAATTTGTTAGTGCCCCAAGGCTTCAGTTGCAATCAGTCTCTAAATGAAAATAGCTCATGATCAGCAAGTAGAAGACAGCTTCCATTGCACAGGCAGTTCTGTAACCATGAGACAAAAAAACAACAAATAAAGACTAACTTTACAACTGCTTATGTAACGTGGCTCCTTGTTTTATTGTTTCTTAAACATTCAGGGTGCAACCTTCGTTCTTTCAAAAGTGGTCATAGTCTGTGATACATAGCCTAATGATGGAATTACTGAATTAGTGTTTCCTGTAACTACAAAACAGCTCAACAGACTATATGCACATTGAACTATGTAATTTTTAATATATATTTGTTTTTCCCAGTTATATTGTCAGTGAAGTTTTTCTCTTAAGCTTGAACTTGTAGAAGAAAGAAAATAGCATAATAACTTATTTCAGCCCCTTACTTGCAAAGTGAAGCAGTTCACAGGGATGTTGGTTTATTTTCAATAGCTACCAGTTTGAAGAAGGTTATTTCAGTTGTGCTGCTTTCCGGTTTAACTGAATCTCCCCTTTGAGCAAAACTTTTGGCATGGATCTAATGGTTCAAGGTTTCAGAACTCAGAGACAATATACTCAATTTAAGGGGATCTTATTCTCTTATCGTTTCTCTTTATTTAGTAACAATCTAACACAATTCAATGAGATGTAAGAATGAATTATTATGGTATTAATGAGGAATTTATACTGTTCAACATCTGATATATACAGCCTTGTATATATTTATGTATATGCCAATATAGAGAGTAAATTTTTGGGAGAGACTAATTACACATACTGCAGATACTAATTATCTAACATTAACATAATATAGAATACAGCCTCTGAAGGCAAAGAAGGTGATGACTTTAAAATACTTGTGTGTGGTGGATACTGATCAAACCTGAAATTAAACACATTTTAAATAACTTCAACTAGAATTGTTCACTCCCTTGTAAATTATTTCCTGAACCAAAATCTTTTCCTGACACTAAAAATAACTAGAAACTAAGGGTAAGTCTCATAATCATTGTCTTTCTGAAAACCATGCAACTATAAATCAAATGTAACTGAATGGACAAAGGCAGAGATTGCAGTATGCAGTTAAAACTACCATCTAGGATATACTGGAAATTGAAAAGAATTTTGTACCTTGAATATTGGAAGGAATGGTCTGTAAAGGAGCAGAAATTGCGGGCTGAAAAGAAAAGCTGAAAGCAGGAAAAAAAAAATTACCTTTTTCACCTACCTGAACTAAAGCATACAATGAATATTACATTTCCTGATTAAAATTCGAGCTATTCTTTTTAATAGTTTGAGGCTTAATGTAATGGAAGCATTGGATAGCGTAGATTGGATAGTGCTTCTCTCAATCTCTTTTCCTGAATTCAACTTTCCTTTTGTAATTTATGTACATACAGATAAAACAAAGATGGGAGTTTATAGCTTGTTATTGATTAAATTCTTTTTCCAATTGATTTAATTAGGTCCTTTGCTCCTTGAAAATCTGATCTGGAGCTTAGATACGGATACATTGCTTCAGGCATTCAGGCTGAGGTGATGGAAGGAAGCAATGGGTCCATTGTGAATGGCTTGGGACTGGGAGGAACCAGGGAATGATCAATCGGGCAATCGGGATTGCTTGCCTTTAATAGAAAATTCCAGTGCTGACGTGTTGAGGGTACTATGGGGAATGGAGATGTGCAAATGAAAGCACATATAGCAGTAAAAATGCAGACTGATAAAAGAGGGAGATTCAGCAAATTCTGTACACATTTGTAAGTTTTAGACCTGATTAAAAAGAGAAATAATAGCAGGCTAGAAGACGGTGTTTGGGCTTTATTTATACTGTGGCATGATAAATGAGCTTTATTTAGTTATTCTAAATGGATGCAAGGCCCTTACTAGATGCGTGTGACCTATTGACCACATAGCAATAGTGTAGCACTATAAAGCAGGAGACACTGATAATGCAGTAATATTAATTAACCTACATTTGAGAGTAGTTACTTTTAGAGAAATAACAAGTGATGAGACTACATTTAATCTGACAAGTGTTTTCTAGCATCTCAGACCTTCTGTAGAGTCTGTTTTTCCTCTATTTCAGACATTCATTTTTCAACTCACTTGTATTCTTCCAGGAGCTAATAGCAAACAATTTTTGTATTCTCTTTGTATTTTAACATGAGTTAAGTAACAGTTATGCATATATACAGGATTTAATCCTAGCTCTAGAATAGCAAGTTATTAATGTGTATTAAAGTGAAGTCAAAATAAGAAAGCCCAAAATAAGATTACTGTATTTCCTAAAATCATTTCAGTAAGCTTTAGTTCTATAGTCCTGTGGACTGTCAACTTCAAATTCTAACTATCCCTATTAAAATGTTGAAGTTCATATGACAAGGTATAAATCTAATTTTACTTAAGAACAGCATGTACCAAATCTGTAGGCAGGCACAAATAAAGCAAAGTGAAGTGATCTACATGGCTTCAGCCGAATTGTTTTCTGTTATAATGTCTAACGCCTAGCAAGGAAAATTATTTTCCTTTCTTGTAATGAATAGTATATAGGCATTGTCTTTTGTTTCCTAGATACTACAACTTGAAATGTGAAAGATAGCAAATTTCTTCTTTTTGGTCAGGTGACAAGCAGAGAATCGGGATTAATGAACTGAAATGGAGGGGGAAAAGGTGATTGTTTTCCCATGTATTTGTAGTTGCAATATGAGCATGTAAGATTAAATATGTTCAAACTTTACTCTTTGGCAGCTAATTCAAGCTCCTCCTGAAGGCAGGGCTAGCCTCAAAGTTCACATTCTTGATATTCTGTTGTACTTCACGGATATTAAAATAAAGATGTTAACAACTTAATCCTTAGGCAAATTTTCAGAATTCAGTGGGCAAAGAGAAATGTTTGCTGGAGATGCCCATAGCTGAGTATCTGGCATGGGTACCAGGGGTACCAGGCCATAGGTTACTCTGTGTGGTGTGAATGTGACTGGGCTACTCAGAGCAGAGCATGCAAAGAGCAGTATAGGTATGAGCTGCTCCGAGTCAGCTGGTGTGGAACACCCGGGTTGATCTGAAATGGCTCAGAAAGTCAGTATGCATGCAAGTGACACTTGAAAAACTTGCGAAGACTGCTACTGATGTCAGTCTTCATGTAACACCAAATTAAATGTCACAGAAACTCGACGTTTCTTCTAATGGCTTTTCCATAGGAAGATGTTTTTTAGAGGCAGAATTCTGTAATGTGCCTGTGGGCTGTTCTCTCTCAGCTTCTAATGTGACTGGCTGTTTCCCAGCCCTTGTTCACAGGCAACCATATTCTTTTAAATGTAGAAATTCTGCCTATGTCTCTGGGGGTTGAAGTTAAGTTGTTTCCTCCATCCTCTTCCAGACTTTTAAATATGCAAGCAATTAATTGGCTGTTTTGCTCTACTTGGGAGTTTCTTGCATTATCATAAATTTGTTAGCACAGAATCTCTTTGCAGGCAAGAGGATAAATGCATTTCATTATGTTGTTTTGACTTGTCTAGAAATGTAGCCTAAAACGTTCCTTTTCTCTCATTTTAACCCCTTCTGTATCTTCAGTAACACATTTAGAATATGGAGGCATACTTGGGTGTCTCCATTTTAGTTCTGACAGAAGATAATTAAATTTAGCAGGAATGCACATTCAAGGAATGCACAGAAAAGCCTATACAATTACTCCCACAGACTTCCAGCCAAAGTTTGGGACCCAGTGGAAATAAGCTAGTGTTGTTACTGGCAGCACTTACGGTGCTGTTCATTGTGATATGATACAAAGTACGTGAGCAATATCCAGGACAGGGTATCCAGCAGGATTTGGGAGCACCACATTGACTGAAACATAAGGGGAGAACATAAAGGAAGTCATCTCCAAACTTCTGGAGGGGTATAAGAAAGTATGAAGTCCAGCATGAGGAGCTGTCTTTATGAATGGGTTGGCCAGGGAAACAGTGTTCCCCCAGCCATATGGAAGAGTGCATCATGCTCATGGTTACTGCTTCCACTATGAGACATAAGAAAGTGTTTATTGTGTTGGTCAAAAACACTTTAATGGGAAGCGAGGAAATATCTCTTAAAATGTGAGTCATGTCAATGTCCTTTACTGTCTGTTTCTCTTGATTACATCTTCTAGCAGAAGTGGAGGCTTGAGGGTAGTGGCCAAGATCTACTCAGTAGAAGACCTGGCAAAGCAGTGCTGGTTGTATATTGTTATGAGCTTAATCCTCAGGTCTCCACTCAGCTCAAATGCTATTTCAGCTAGCAACAGTTAAAGGGGGAGGAGTACATATTGTTATACAAAAGATAATATCAGATGATTAATACATGTGCTGGCCGTTTTATTCCCTCATTGAAAATGTGCTGAATTATCACTTCTGCCAGAAATTTCGTAGTGCTTCATCCCTGAACATATCTCATGTGAACCATTTTTGGCTACGGTACTAGGTTTTTTTATGCAGGATGCTTAATAATACATATTGAAAAGGGCAATTCATATTTCTTTGATAACTAGAGGCCTGGATTCAGTGGTTTGTTTTTCTTTAACTGCAGTCTGTAGGTAATGCATGATTTAATAAAATTACTTGAGCATTCCCTTCTGAGCACTGATCACGATAGAATAATACAAATGATTGATGTTCATTTCCTTTATGGTAAGCCAAAAAACCTGATCATGGTATCATAAAAAAGAAATAGCATTTTATAGCAGCAATCAAAGTTGAATGAAAGGTAATGAATTAAAGGGGGAAGTTTTAGTACCTCTTTTAAGAAAAATTCCAAGTATTTTATGGGTTGCATATAAAGGTTCTAACATAGAGTTCTTTTTATATAATAGATGATAGCTTTTGCTGTCACATCTAGAGTTTAACAAAAACATTCTAACAGCAAAGAAGCTGTAACTGGTTTACTAAGTAACATGCTCCAGTGCTTTGATTAGATTAATTAAATATTGCTTTATTTTTTAGCTGTGGAATGGAATAATTGGAAAAACATGCATCTTCCATTGTGGACAGAACTTACTGAAAGACGTGCAGTTTTTCTTAGGTGACTTCATTAAGTATAAAGCCCTATTTATGCAGTGTTGAATATCTTCATCTTCAGGTTTTGTTTTGTTGTGCTCTTCTCTTTCGTGTGTGGTCCATCCAGAACACCCTTAACAATCCATCCAGAAGGTAGAGGTTTACTATGACAAATCTCTGATAAGTTAGTTATGGTTTGGTTATGGCTTCAAGTCATGTTTGTGTAGTTCCTGTAGGATGGCACAAGTGTGAGCTGCTGCCAGCAGAGGCGTTTCCTTGCTTCCTGTTCTGTAGTTGTGGCTGCCTGCTTTTGCTGTGCCTGCTGTGCTCCCTGCACCATTTATGAAGCTAAGCCATAGGGTGAGTGAAAAACTGACCCAATTAAAAAAAAAAAAAAAAAGGGTAGCTTGCTGGGTGCCTCATGAATAATAATGTTGCCAGAACTGAAGGGAACTCTAGGCGGATTTTTTTTTATTTTTTTTTTAATTAAACAAGCATAGGAAGATTGCTTACAACATTACAATGTTTCATCATGATAGGGGCACAGGGAACAGGGAAGTGGGAATAGGGCAGCCCAGCCCACTGAACAGGGAAGGAGTTGCAGTCATCATTTTGATGTCATGGGTGATACAGGGCTAACTTGGAGTCCAAAGAAAAGATGTGCTATTTATCAAAGCCTCTGAGGTGTGCTTTTCCTGGGGAGACGTTCTTCTCACCTGTCCCAGTGCCTCAGGCTGGAAGCAGAGCCCCACTGCCAAGGCTCATGGACAGCTGACCACTTTTCCCATCAGCACTTGCCATTTTAGAGCAGTGCAGGGCCAAGAGCTGTTCCTAGCCCATAAAGGTCAGCTTTCTTTGTAGTGTAAAGTTCTGGCTCGGTGTAGAACTAGCTGGCTGTGGATCAACCAGTGCTTCATCCTGCTCTGGGAAAAGGTTGGGGATCACCACTGTTAATTTATGTCTGACTCCAGGTGTACCAGATGTTTCGTGTGCATCACCTCTGGCTACCAACATAAAAACATTTTTCTGTAGTATTTCCTTTGTGTTTTATGAACACAAAGTTTGGGGGCTCAAAACTGAACACAGTACTTGAGGTGCAGCCTCACCAGAGCTGAGTACAGAGGGACAATCACCTCCCTGGACCTGCTGGCCACGCTGTTTCTTATACAAGCCAGGATGCTGTTGGCCTTCTTGGCCACCTGAGCACACTGCTGGCTCATATT
The DNA here is from genome assembly GCA_011074415.1 of Stictonetta naevosa. NCBI lineage: Eukaryota > Metazoa > Chordata > Aves > Anseriformes > Anatidae > Stictonetta > Stictonetta naevosa. The sequence continues at coordinate 97,063,824 of CM021697.1, forward strand.
CAGCTGACTATCAACCAATACTCCCAGGTCCTTCTCTGACAGGCAGCTTTCTAACCACACATCTCCCAGCCTGTAGCTCTGCTTGGGGTTGTTGTGCCCCAGGTGCAGGACCCGGCACTTGGCCTTGTTGAACTTCACACAGTTGGCCTCAGCCCATCGGTCCAGCCTATCCAGATCTTCCTGCAGAGCCTTCCTACCCTCGAGCAGATCGACACATGCACCTAACTTGGTGTCATCTGCAAACTTACTGAGGATGCACTCAATCCCCTCATCCAGATCATCGATAAAGATGTTAAAGAGGACTGGGCCCAGTACCGAGCCCTGGGGGACTCCACTAGTGACCGGCCTCCAACTGGATTTGACTCCATTCACCACAACTCTCTGGGCCCAGCCATCCAACCAGCTCTTAACCCAACGAAGCATATGCCAGTCCAAGCCATGAGCAGCCAGTTTCCTGAGGAGAACGCTGTGGGGAACGGTGTCAGAAGCCTTACTGAAGTCAAGGTAGACCAAATCCACAGCCTTACCCTCATCCACTAAGCGTGTCACCTTGTCATAGACGGAGATGAGGTTCGTCAAGCAGGACCTGCCCTTCATAAACCCATGCTGACTGGGCCTGATCGCCTGCTTGCCCTGCAAGTGCCACATGATGACGCTCAAGATAACGTGCTCCATGAGCTTCCCCGGCTCCTCTGCCCTTCAGAACCGCCTCCCAAGGGACTCTGCCAACCAGTGTCCTGAACAGCTCAGAGTCAGCCCTCCGGAAGTCCAAGACAGAGGTTTTACTGGTCCCCTTCCTTACTTTGCCAAGTATCGAGAACTCTACCGTTTCGTGGTCACTCTGCCCGAGACAGCCCCCGACCACCACATCTTCCACCAGTCCTTCTCTGCTAGTGAACAGAAGGTCTAGCGGGACACCTCCCCTGGTAGGCTCGCCAACCAGCTGTGTCAGGAAGCTATCTTCCACGCTCTCCAGAAACCTCCTAGACTGCTTTCTCTAGGCTGTTTTGTGCTTCCAGGATATGTCTGGGAAGTTAAAGTCCCCCACAGGAACAAGCACTGACGATTTTGCAACTTCTGCCAGCTGCCTGTAGAACTCCTCATCAGTCTCCTCGCCCTGGTTTGGCGGTCTGTAACAGACCCCCATCAGGATGCTTGCCTTGTTGGCCTTTCCGCTGATCCTAACCCATAGCGACTCAACCTTATCATTCCCAGCCTCAAGTTCGACGACATCAAAACTCTCTCTAATATAGAGAGCCACTCTACCACCCCTTCTGTGCTGCCTGTCCCTTCTGGAGAGCCTATAGCCAGACATTGCAGCACTCCAGTCATGAGAGTGGTCCCACCATGTTTCCGTGATGGCAACCAAGTCATAGCCTGCCTGCTGCATGATGGCTTCCAGCTCCTCCTGCTTGTTGCCCATGCTGTGTGCATTAGTGTAGATGCACTTCCATTGAGCCTTTGCCTTCTCCCCCAGCCTTGCCATTGATCCCCCTGGCACACCTCCAACAAGCTTTGTTTCATCCCCGTCCCCCTTCTTACTTAGTTTAAAGCCCTCTCAATGAGCCCTGCCAGCTCCTGGGCAAGGATCCGTTCTCCCCTTGGAGACAGTTGGGACCCGTCTGCGGCCATCAGGCCGGGTGCCGAGTAAAGCGCCCCATGGTCGAAGAACCCAAAATTCCTGTGTTGGCACCAGCCTCTGAGCCACGTGTTTATCAGGTGGGCTTTCCGTGTCCTCTCTGAACCCCTCCCTGCCACTGTAGGGATGGACGAAAACACCACCTGTACTCCCGCTCTGTCCACTAACTGTCCCAGCTCCCTGAAGTCACGTTTTAGAGCCTTCAGGCTTCTCTCATCAGTGTTATCAGTGCCAGCCTGGACTATCAGTAGTGGGTAGTAATCGGAGGGGCGAACCAGCCTTCGAAACCTTCTGGCAACGTCCCTGACCCTGGCCCCAGGGAGGCAGCAGACCTCCCTACGGGAAGGGTCAGGCCGACACATAGGGCCCTCTGTTCCCCTGAGAAGGGAGTCGCCCACAACGACCACCCTTCTTTCTTTCTTGGTGGAAGCAGTCCTGAGGCGTGGAGCAGACTTCCTCACCCTAGGCTTCCTGGGTAAGCTTCCTACCACATCCTCACCCACTGTTCTCTCAAGCTCCAGGGCCTCAAATCTGTTGCATAAGGGCACCTGGGAAGGTGGGGCAGGTGGGGGGGGGGGAGCATTTCCTGCAACGTTGAGCAGGAACCTGTCTCCATTCCTCCTCCACTCCTGGGTCCCTTCCCTCTGCCCGACAGCGACAGGGCAGGGGGTCCACCCCCATTTGGGGAGTCTCACTCCGGTGCCTCTCCTTCAGGCCTTGCAGGGAGTTGTTCCACCAGTCTGTCTCCTGCTCGCACTCCCTGATGTCCCTCAACCTCACCACCTCCTCCCCGAGTTCTGCCACCAGGCAGACCAGGTCATCCACCTGCTCGCACCTCACGCACACAGTATCTCTGCCTCCCTCAGATGGCAGCCCGGTTCGCCGCGCTCCTGGTCGCTCGCGCTCCCCAGGGGCTGCTTTTGAACGGCCGGGGAGGGGGCGCTGCTGGCTCCGCCTACGCCTCGTCAGTGTCCCTCACGTGGGTGCCGGGTCGTGGCAGCTGCCTCGAGTGGCCTCGATGCCGGGAAAATAGCCCTGCCTGACCCGATCCCCCGCTCCGCTGCAGAACGCGTCCGCCCCGGAGCCGATCGCCTCGGCAAGTGTGTGGCTGGATTCTAAATCTTGGTATTGCACATGGTGTTGCACGTCAGGTTTCTTATTTTCTACATAGTCTTTGTAACTATTAGAAGTTACGATATGTGTGTGTGTGTATATGTATAAATATATTAGATTTATCATTTCTGGTGAAGATACTATCTCATTGTAAGACACAAGTGACATAGATTTGAATGTAACATCATTATTAGAAGAGTGACAATATGCAGCCAGATACGTTGTTTATCTATGTATACAGGTACATGTTTTCTATGAACAGGTACTTGTTTTGTTACTGTTATAGCCTTGACCATCTTAAAACTGAGCTGACACTAATGAGCTGCTTCTCAGAATTAGGTCTACTGTTAAAGATGGAAGTTCTCTAAGGATGTTTTATACCAAAGGCATGAAGTGAAATGAAATTGTAGACATTTATGGGAGAAAGTGACAAAGCTAGTATAAAATAGATGTTAGCAGAGGAAAAGTAGTATTTAAAATGCCAAAAGCAGACAAAGAAGGACAAAGTTAAGAAATGGTCTGAAGAAATTGGTGCATGAAACAAAAGAAGGTGGCAGAAGGATTACAAGTATGGATGAATGTGTAAAATTGTCCAATTTCCAAGACACTTAAGAGACAAAGTACCATTGTCAGAGAAGCTTTTGTAGATGTTCATGTGTGTAATAATAATCTGCATCTTTAGTTGCATGAATGCTTACAAAAATGACCCATACCCATTTAGAATCCTAAATGGATTCAAGGATATTTGGTTTTTAGGCTGTTTTATGCTTTTGGAATTTTTACCCATTGTGATCAAACCTAAATGGATATAAAACTAAAACCTGCATTTAAAATGGGTTGAAAGGGAATGGCTGATAAGATGTAATGGAGCTTGAGAATAAATGAATCAAAATGAGAACCAAGAGCTTAAGTGAGCATTTAGCTGTGCAGGCAAAAAGGAAGAAAATTATCTTTAATGTGTAGAAGAGGCAGCAGAAAGATTTATATGGGATCTGGATTAGGAAGGCTATGGAAAGGTGCAACAAAAATGACACTTTTATTACAGGCTTGAATGACAGGGAGGATGCTGGTGAGGCAGTGGTTGGGTGGGGTGACAGAGATCAATTTTGGCCATGTTAAGCCACCGGCATGCCCGGTAGGTGGGGTGTCAGTGAGACAGCTGAGGGAGGAGATTAGGTAAAAGAAGAAAGGTCAGGAGCAGAGAGGTTAATGTGGGATTTGTCAGTAAAGTTGCTTATATATGTTCTGTTTAGTAAATAGTTTAATGAAGTGTATGTTAGAATCAAAAAATGAAAACATATGCCATTGGTGACTATACATTTTTAATAAAGTATATGTTTTATTGCAGATTTCATGACTTGCAGATAGATCTGCTATCAGAAGTTTCTTGTCTTCAACAGTTATAACACTGAGTGTTTGATTTATGTTTGAATGGAGACAGTGATCCATTACAATAGATTGCCTGAATGTTTGCCCAGCAGGTCAGACTGACTTTCATATGCGAAATTTAGTGTTTTAGATTTACGGTTAGACTGACAGGTTGCACTATATGGAAGGGCAGTAAAATTATATTGTGTCATTCCTGCACAGGGAAGTTTGTTACTTCCCTTCTTAGATTGTGCACTGAATCTGCGGTGTCACGCTTAGCGTACAACTTAGGTTGTTCCAAATGTTCAGAGAAGACTTGTATTTTCCTGCATAAGACTTGCATATGACATGTAATATCATACAGTGTCCTGTATTATGGAAAACTAAAGCAGATGCTTTGCTAAGTGTGGAGTAAATAAACTGCTTAAGGAATGTGATTATGTAGTTGGCTTAATTTATATGTAAATGGGAGCAATGCTATTTTAGATTAGTGGAGCAAATTGCCGAAAGTGGAGTCTCATAAATATCAGCTTTTGAAGACTGGAGCCTGAATATTTAAACAGGGATTTATTTATTTATATATTTACTTTTTTCTCCAGGAAAATTTTGGTTTTCTGAATGGCAAACTTTCCAATCTGAAACACAGAGTTTCTTTCTCTTGAATTTTAAACTGCTTTTCAGTAGTTTGGGATTTTATTGTGTTTCACTGTAATTAAACCTACTATCACTTTTATTCAGGTGATACATTTCCATTTGTCTTGGTCTTCCTTGCCAGCAGCTGTAGAGCAGCATCTATTGCCTTGAAGTATGTTAACAGCTTATTAGTCTTGCATTATTGTGTATTTGGTTATGTTTTATCTGTGAGAACATTTTTAAGCAGATTTTACTGCTTAGGTAAAGCAGAAGGGTAGCAGAGAGTTGTTTTTTGTACGCATTCCTAAGTGTAGTCTTTTTCTTAGTGTCCTGATGAAATTACAGTCTTCCAAAATACACATTAGTGGCCCCAGAGCAAAGCAGCGTATTTTATCATACTCTTTCTCCCTGACTTTAGTTTACTGTTCTTTTTTTCTATCTTTTTTTTTTTTTTTTTCCATCTATGGAAGATTCAGAGAATGACTTTAGGTGATGGGAGGGGCAGTCTTCATTTTATGAAAATGAGATATGTCCTCTGCCAGTGCTTCAGTTCATGGCTTAAACTGCGTGCTCTGCATGAGCAGTATCTTTGTGGCAACAGAGATACCTTGGGAAACCGTGGAAGAGTTTCGCATGGTGGCATCACCTCAGCCTAAGAGGGAAAAACCTCTTTCAGCTGTTACACATTTGCTGTGGAGGGAACTATTTATTAATAAATGATGGTATATGCCATTGAACAAAAACGGTAGGATAGTTGAATATTTTGTGCTTCTGAACAGATCATCCCATGGTAATGGTAATGACTTGAAGTCAATTTGCTGAGTCTTTACTAGTGTTAGGATAGTGGTATCAGTGAAAGAGATGTTAGCAGAAGTATACATTGGGGGATGTAAAGGAAATAAGAGCACAAGGGAAGAAATTAAAATATTTTGTTTCAGATACAGAAATTCTTGAATTGCTGTTGTGGTTTAACCTGGCTGGCAGCTAAACACCACACAGCCGTTCTCTCACCCTCCCCCCTCCCTCTCTGGGATGGGGGAGAGAAATGGGAAAGTGAAGCCTGTGGGCTGAGATAAAGACAGTTTATTAAGATAGAAAATAATAATAATATGTACAAACAAGTGATGCACAATGCAATTGCTCACCACCCGCTGACCGATGCCCAGCCCAACCCTGAGCAGATAGCCCCCCCACCCCAGCTAGCCACCCCTATATATTGTTGAGCATGATGCCATATGGTGTGGAATACCCCTTTGGCCAGTTTGGGTCAGCTGTCCTGGGTCTGTCCCCTCCCAGCTCCTGCTGCACCCCCAGCCTGCCCGCTGGCAGGGCAGAGCGAGGAGCTGAAAAGTCCTTGGCTTGGTGTAAGCACTGCTCTGCAGCAATTAAAACATCAGCATGCTATCAGCACTCTTCTCATCCTAATCCAAAACATAGCACCCTACCAGCTACTAGGAGGAATATTAACTCTGTCCTAACTGAAACCAGGACAATTGCTCTGTGGTTATGCAGAAGAAGCTTTATTTTTATTAATCATCAATTTATTAATTATGTTCGTATGTAGCTAGAGGCTTCAAATTTAGTGGTCACTGTGCAAGATGATCATACAATATAAGCTCATACAAGTGCATACTCATTTCCCTGGGAAAATAAGTAGATGTTACTTTCCTGCAGTTTAAAAGTTTAGGAATGTTTTGTGCTCTGTAGAGCATTCTGTCAGTGACATTCAACAAAGTTACTTTTGTCTGCCAGTATGTACAAGAGATCTAGTAGACCAAAGGTTGGCACAGATAAGAGCAAGGACTTGAAATAAATTTATTTCCCTCTCACTACTGGAGGACAGTTGCTCTGAATTAGTTGAATGTGTGCAAGGAATGTGACTTTGATGCATGTTATGAACCTCTTCATTAATACTGATTAATTCATCTGATTTATGATAAATCATGCTCAAGATGTGAGTAAATTTAAATTCTGTCCATATGAACCTACTGCTTTCTTCTCACTGGTTGTAGCATTAGATGGCTGCAAAAACCGCATTTGCATGGATCCGGATCTTCAGAGTAATTAGGGCAGGGGAAGGTGAGGTATTGCTTTTGTTTTATAATTTAAAAATGAGCTACGGTAAATAGCACAAAATGATCTTGGTCCCCCCTCCCCTCCCCCCTTTTTTTTTTATCATCTTTCACTAAGTTCAGTCAATGTTGCCTTTTCTGTAGTCCTCGAGAAACATTGTCTTCTGAAAGTGGAAGTCCAACATAGTAGCCCAAGCCAGCACACGCACAATTTTCTCTAAGTCCATTTAACAACCTTTGCTTCTGATGCCAGTTCAGAAAGGAAGCATGTGATATTTTCTTGCTGCACTGCTCTCTTATTTCTGGTAGCACAGAACTAGATTCTCTAGTAAGTTCTAAAGAAGGCACACCACTTTATTTCAGGTGTTTCCAAAGACATGGCTACTTCAGTGGGAGGGAAACAGAAACTGTCTTTAAAGTCAGACAAATGTTTCTCATGAACCACTCTTAGCCATTTTAAAATTATACTGGCACAATGCCTGCATGGTAGTCACTCTAGCACAGTCCCAGAGTGAGAGAAGCATGGAAATATGATAAAAATACAGATTATTAAGTCATGAATACATGATTTTTGTGGATTCAGCTTTTTTTTTTTTTTTTTTTTTTTTTTTTTTCCCCCTGTCCTTTGCAAAGTATTCATCAATGATGAGTTAGTTTGATCATCATAGTTTACTACTAGGAAATTGGTTGTCCATCTCTATTCCAGCTGACAGCTGTAGTCCAGCTCAGGAATATTTAAGCTCTAGTCTTTGAAGATTTAGGAGCTAGCAGTTTAGTTATTTAGTCCACATCTTCAAATTCCTGCTGATGTGACTGGATTCAGTGATTCAAGATGCTTTATTTTCTTGCCCACCTGAGAGTGATTATACAGCAGTTCCTCTGTTAGGAAAGGTCACACCAGTTGTGGCAGAAACATCCATAACTTTTAAAATATGTTTATAGCTAGTGTCCATTACAGTTACAGGGAGCCTGGTACATGCATGAGCATCTGATTATGCATCTGACAGATATAAAATGTTTGAGGATCCATGCTAAGAACTGGGGGCCTCTCAAAATCATAGCCAGCTAATCTGAACTTTTGCTGCGTTAGATATTCTGTCAGAAAGAAATCCTTTTGGTTTGAGCTGAATATTTTCTATTAGGAGTGTTCCTTGCATGAATGAGAACTATTGCGGGGCTTTGGTTTACTGTGCAACCCGAAACTCCAGAATTCCTTATTGTGAGATGTGTGGTTTTGGTTGTGTACTCTTGCATGTAAACATTATTTCAAGTTTTCCATCAGAATTTTTCAGTTTGGCTGTCCTTACTGATATATAAAACCTTCATTCTCTTTTCCATATCCATTTTACATTCCTGATCAGAACGTTTTTAGGAGCTTTATCCTTTCTTTTTCTACAGTCATACTTGGAAATAAAACTTAAAACACACTCTAATTTACTCTGCTTCATATACTAATGTACTCTGTCAGCTTCTCTCTAATAGATTCGAATACTGATCTGGGAGCCTTCTCACAGGGAAAACCTTCTAGGCTGAAAATATTTGGTCTATCAGTTTAAGTTCTCTGCTACTACCAGCTCTTTAACAAATAACTTCAAATCTTAATTTGTATTCTTGAACTGATGAGATGATTTAAAATGTTTATTATTATTATTAACATTAAAAATAAAGGCTGGGGGTGGGAGAAGAGGGATGATCTTTTAAGGAGTTATCTGCATTTTCAAATTAATGTTTAGATGATGAAGGAAGCTTTTTTGCATATCCTACTCTTGCTCAAACTTAGTGCAGTTTTTAAAAAAAACTTGAAACTTCAAATCACTAGAAATATTGGAAGTGGGATTTCAGGTATTGCCTCAGATTTTCTCTTCCCTCATACCTGTAGGAACAGGGAGCCTATCATACTCTGGAAGCAACTTGTTAGTGATATAGTAGCTTTTTGTAGGTGGTTAATACCACATGGAGTAAATAAATCCGTTCCATAAAGCCTAATCAAGAGATATTACCAGGGTTTACAGAATAGTGCTTTCTTATGTATAGTCTGTGGTCCCCCACCTCCACTGGCCATTCTCCTTATAGGAGGCTGAAGCAGAAATGGCAGGGCCAGAAAGACTTGGGTTGTGAAACGTACATGTCCTGTATCCATGGAAAGAATCCCAGATCTGCTCTTTGATTCTCTCACATACAATTTAAGGCCCACCTTTGCAGTACCCAGCATCTTCCTCCTGTTTAGCTGGTATGCAGCTCAACATGGAGCCATTAGCCAGATGGAAATGGCAGTGGTTGTGTCCTCCCTGCATTTGTCTTGGGGAAGGGGATGGCAACTCTATCACATTTCCCTTTGACTCAAAGGCTTATAATCTTGGGAGCTATAGAAATGCAGTGCTTGTAAATCTTTGTTTTCACTTCATGCTCAACTCCTGGTTTAAACCAGGAGCCAGCTTGTGGGAGCAAGTCAACTGTGAGATAAAGCCTGCTTTAGGTATGAAACATAGTCAAAAGCTACTAGCCATGGTCCCAGAAAGGCTAGGATGCAGTAGTACTTCTCTCCCCTCCAGGGAGAAGTTGTCCTGCTTACTGGGGTATGGCCAGGACGTGGCTACCCAGAGGCACGGGCAGTCCCCAGTGCCCCTGTGATGACTGCTTGGCTGCTCGCTGCCCCATGCTGCAGCTGAAAGCTGTGGTCCCATCCAGGGAGGCAGAGGAGGGGTTGCTGTTAACAGCCATCCTGACTTCATCAGAGTGGTCTCAGTTTCAAAAGGGTTCTGCCACTCTTCCAGTATCTTCGTGGAAGCTGGAATCTTCTTCCCTTTCCCCAAGGAGTTAGCATTTCACACAAGTCTGTTTAACCAAGAAGCAGACAATGTTGAAAGTCCCTATATTGTTTTAGGTTCACCTTTACTGACGGCCCTAGAAAGATGAACGTTTTTCTGGGGAGAGCTGCGTATTCTTCGAATTCTGATGTAAATTCCTGTGTCTGAGAATGCTTGTTAGTGGGGCTGGATCCACAAGTCCTTTCTAATTTCTCCTGTTCTTACTAAGGGCAAAAGCCAGGCTATTTTTCTTTGCCTTAAAGTTAAATCCTCAGAGGAAAATAATTTTGGCAAGCCTTTTTGCTGCCTGAGACTGCACTCCATGGTCCCCAAATGCTTATTGTTTTATAACTTTGGAGTGGAGAACATCCCCCTCTTTTTGCTTTGTGCACTGAAACTTTGTCTAGTATTCCTTTTTTTATTATTTCACAGGTTTAAAATTATGAGGGGGCATTTACTGCCTCTTTGCCATGACAGATGGATGTGTAAGAAGCATGGCAGCTAGATGAGCACAAAGTTTTCCCCATGCACTGAAGTGCAATTTGGGTTTTTCTTTGCATTGAGTGACTGTTGCTCAGGAGCCTTTTAGCCATCTTTTAGTCGGGGAGAGACTTTATCTGAGAATGTTACTTCCATGTTTAAATACACTTTCACAACACTGGTTATGCCAAAGCTATGATCCGAGTTTAAATCATAATTTCCAGACCCACAAAACCCCAGGGCTTGTCTGCCCCACTGTCTGTGCTACACAGCCCTCTGGAACCTAAATGCTAGCAGTGTGACAGCTCTTCTAGGCACGCTTGGGTTTCTTCCTGTATGCAAGAAGAATAATGAAGCATGCCGAAATGTTGTCACTTAATAGGTGAGAATCTGAGAGGAACAGGTTTCAAAATGGTCCCTCTGCTCTTGAAGGTATCACCACTACTGTTCCACTCAACGGTAAAATTAGCCAGCGTAGCTTAAATCTTTGTCTCCACATTATGAACTCAACAGTGCTGACTCACCTCTCTGCTACGTATAAGTAACGCATTTGTGTCTTTATTTTTAAATTATATGACTGGGATTTACAGAAGTGCATAGATCCATCCTATTTCATTGCATTTGCAAAATTCCAATCAATTTGCTTCAGTCTGGGAGCAGAGTCAGGTCAGAAATGTGTACTTTAGAGATTACCGTCCCAGATCTGTTGCATTTTTCACAAAGCAAACGCATATATCATAAAGCCTGAGGAATATATAACGTGCTCAGTTTAATATTGTCGAAGCATTATCAGTAATCTTCTCCTTCATATTTGTGATTCTGAACTCTGCAACATTATGTTGATATTTCATGCTCTCCAGTCCATTAACATTTAGGTTGTGTGGTAGGGGCCAACACTTCTCCAAGCACAAGGAACTCAGAATGGTTACAGGATTGGCTTTTGAAAGTTCACGCTATAAAAGATTCACTGAAATCTGAGGTGCTGTGTGTACCTGTATGTTGTGTTTTGTTTTAAAGGATGAAAGTAATTAAAAAGTGAAGTGATTCTGGATTTTAAAAATAGGGTTGCTTCACAAATTGATTCATTTTTTTCAAGAAATAGGAGAGTCATAATATTAGAATTATGATTAAATTTTATAAGCTCTTTCTAGTTTGCCAGTTAAGGCTGCTTCCATGAAAGTTTTAGATTTATAATAATAATTTATAATTGTGTAAGAGCAGAATGCTTTTTAAATTTCCAACAACATTGCAGTACAAATTACAGGTAACTTATTTTTACAGTATTATATGTCAACAATACGTCAGGTTAGACTGAGTTAATGTGTGAAAGCTTTCTGGTAAAATGAGTATTGAGTACTTGAGTATTAAGCATAATGAATTTTGGAATGTAATTGTTTTGTAGTACTGGGTCCCATTTTATTTGAAAATTAATATTTTACTTCTCGGGTTAAATATTGATGCTGTTTACCATTTCAGCATTTTATGAATATTTTGTTTTCTCTGGGGACTTTGTATGCATTTTACCAACCTAATAAATGAAGTAATTCACAAACCAACTGCTTCTTGCTCTTGATGGCTTTAGGGGACCTTGTCATTCCCTGTAGCCTTCTCTCAGGCCCATCTGTGTGGCTCTGAAATCACTTGGCTGGTAATTAGGTATTTATCAGATTGTTTCTGAAAAGGGATGAGACAGTTATCTGACACAATTATCTTTGAAAATTGAATCCCTCTTTTCTGGTCCTGCTGAGGACATTCAAAGGTACTGTGAATGTTTAAAGCTAAACGCCTTTGAAAAACCTTTGCTTTTTTAAATCAGGTATAACAGAGGAGTCCAAATGCAGTCAATTTTTTTTTATTATTTTTATTTTTTTAACCTTTCAGACACTGGATTTTCTTTCTATCAAATATTGCTTCTTTTCCATGTGACTCTGTTTGGAAGTACTTTTGACAACTACCACTTTACTGCTTCAAATGTCCCCTACTTAATATTTGAAAATTGACACAATTTCTTATTCATATTTTTTAATTGGAGATTCACAACTACCCTTTGTAGATGATAGTTTTTCATTTAATAAAGTGATTAGAATATATGTAAATGATTTCATCTGTCTTTTAATTCTGTATTTAAAGAAAAGATATATCTACTGATATATATATACATATATATATATATAGAAGTACATCATGAAGTACTGGTCCTACTTTTGCCTGAGTTTTTATACCTGTAACCTCAGAAGCTTTAAAGAGGTTTCATGATGAAAAAGTGATGAGTGTTTAGTCTAGAAAAGCAGTCTGAAAAATATGGTGTTTCACATTGGGAACTTCATTACAGGACATAGCTTTTTCTAAACACTCCTTTGAAAATCGTGGTGGTCAAGATGGGGATTGCTGATTTAATATGCCAGAGGGGAAAAGGAGATAATGCATCTGTAATACAATGTGATAAATGACTGAGTCCCAAATAGGATTCTAATTAAAATTTGTAATTTATTAAGTGAATAGAGGCAAGCAAACAGCGCTGGGTGCACTGGGAGTCTCTGCTCCACCAAGACGCACACCTGTTACATCAGGTGGCTGATTTTTATGCTCCTAGACTAATACATATTCATCACTATTCCTAGAAAAGGCAGGGTTATTATAATTAGTTCCCAGAATCCAAACCCTCTCTGGACGCATGCGTATCAGTCTCTGGTGGTCCCTCTGGGGGTCTCTTGTGCTGAAGGCTCGTAGTCTTCCTCCCAGGCTTTGTCCTCCGGTTGTCCTTCAACTCCCCCTTTCTCCTTATTTGGTGGATCTCTTTGCTGGATATCAGAGGCTTGGGCAGCGTCCCATGCAAAAGTCAGCAGTTTCATAAAAAAAAACAAAAAACAACTCCTTGGTCCTCTTATCTCCCAGACTAGAGTCTCAATGTTCGCCCTTCAAACCCTCTATTTACACGAATTGCTGGGCCCTTCCTTTGCATGATACAAGAACTGTGTACACTAATCACTCTGTTTTTCTTAAATAGAAGGTTATATTTCATCATGCGGCCCTAGCATTGTTCCATACTGACACAAATCAAATTAACCCATTTCACAATAAGATATGAGTTCTTGTCTTATTTAGATCATTGCTTGGTTGTATTTTCAAAAGGCAAAAAAAAAAAAAAATAATAATCTTGATATTTAGCCAGATCTTAAGATTTGTCTATTGAAAAATACAGAGCTGAATCCACTGTTACTGAATTTATGATAAATTCAGATCAGAGCAGAACCATATTCTTACTATTTTTGAAGAGATACTATTGCTTTTAACAAGTTCACACGTCTTACAAGGAACCTTTTAAAGTCTGAACAGAAGATTCTTAATTTTTGTATAGTTTTACTTTTCTGTAAAAAAAAGAGTTTATACAAATGAAAGATGGAGGAACCTGATATAGTAGGAGTTGAATACCTTTGTCTGTGTCTTTTTTTTTTTCTGCCTGTCCTTCACAAGTAGTATTCCTAATGGGATTTTTCTTTTACATGCTGTTTTTCCAGACTGTGGAAGGGGTGTGGGGTCTGTGTGTGTTACAAAACCCAAGAATAATGCCAACCAATGGTTTTATAGCATGCAGGTTGCTTTTTTTTTTTTTTTTTTTTTCTGTTTTTCTATTGAGTACATGTAGACTAGTACCTGATTGCTTGGCAGTCTTATGATTTGGGTTCAGAGTTAAGTCAAAGAAATGCAGTTTTGTTTCATTCTTTTTAAATGGCAGTCAGGAAAGGAAAACCTCACTAAAACAGGTCAAGACACTTAAAAGACAGCAACCTTGTAGGTAGTCTGTTAGTTACATTTCAAAATAATTGTATTTTAGAGTTGTGTGAATTAAGTCAGTTGAAGCTTCTGGAGACTTTAATTCTGCTCCCTTTTGCCTGAGTTTTTGTATCTGTAACCTCAGAAGCTTTAAAGAGGTTTCATGTTCAAAACGTGATGCATCTTTAGGCATCAAAGGCATCTTTAATTATAAAGAAACAGTGATCCACAAGTAAGAATTGTGCCAGGCAGCCTGGCAAGTATGGAGAACAGCCAAAAACATTATTCTCTTCTGCATTTGAAACGGGTAAATTTTAGTGGATTAGAGGTGTCTGTAAAGCTTCATTGCCTCTGCCTCTCACAAAAGTGCCTGTGCACGCATTCACACAGTATCCTGCACTGTAAAACATTTAGCTAAGACCCTTCCTTCCCACTTTCTTGTTTGGCTTCTTGACTGTGATGATACAAATGTCTTCACGTCTACACTCACTTTCCACAGCTTTTTGCTATGTAAGCAGTTTCAACAAAAAAGGCTCGTAAAAAGAATGAAACCACCTATGGGATTTAAGGAAAGTTTTATCCAGTGGATTCACTGGTGACTGTTACCAATTACTTGATTGCTCCCCTGTGAGTGACTGAATATAAAATAAGAACAAAACCTACAATACTGCAGGTCTGTGCAAGAGAATAGCTTGCAAGTTAGGATTGATTGTTGCATTTCAGGGGAATAATCAGCCTGAATACGAGAAGCACTTAGACGACAGAACACTGCATAGCATATTTTAGCATTATTTTATATGTACTTTCTGCTTGCCCATGGAATCATGAGGTTATTCCAAACAACTCTCAGCACAAACCTCCTCAACTTTCAGTTTTTGACCATGCATTGAGAACTGCCCACAGGACAAATTATTTTTCCTAGTGTTTTTTTTTGTTTGTTTGTTTTTGTTTGTTTTTTTTAAGTCCAGTCAGCCTCTGCCGATAGCTTTTCTAGTCACTCTATATATACTACAGTTTCTGAGGATATTGTGACTAATTTTCTGTGAGTCTGTTCTCATTTTGTTAGATTTTTTTTTCTTTTTTTTAATTCCTGAGACAGTCTATGGTCTGCATATTTTGGTGCTGTGGTTCCCAGACAGCGAAGCAGGAAGAAAGACACCTCTGGGGAGTGCTTAGTCCAACCCTGTTTAGATCAAGGTCTGCTAGAACAGGTTGCCATGGTTTGTGTCCTCTCAGATCTTGTATAACTTTAAGGATGGAGACTCTATCTCTCAACACAACCTGTTCTGCTCACCCTCATGGTAGAAAAGTGTTTTCTTATTTTTAAGTATAATTTCCCATGTTTTAGTTTGTTCCTCTTCTCTTTCTTGTTACTGGACACCACTGAGAGGAGTTTGGTTCCCTCTTTTTTATTTCCTCCCATTAGGTATTTATATATGTGGACCAGATCCCCCTAAGTCCTTTCTGCTCGAGGCTGAGCAGTCCCCAGGTCTCTCAGGCTCCCTGCATATGAGATGCTCCAGTCCCTTAATTATCTTTGTTGGATTTGCTCTGCTAAGCTTGTGTCAATCTTGTATACTGAGGAGCCAGCGCTGGACCCAGAGCTCCAGACGTATCCTCACTTGCGCAGACCAGACGGGAACGATCACCTCCCTTGACCTGCTGGTTACTCTCCGCAGAGCAGCCCAGAATGCCTTCGGTCTTCTGTGCAGCAAAAGCAGCTTGATGTCCACCAGGACGTTCAGGGCTCCAGAATAGCTCGATTCATCGCCTTCTCAGGGGTTGAGGTGGAGCTGACTGGCCTACTCTTACTTGGATTTTGCATCTTGAAGACAGGAGTGACGTTTGCTTTCTTCCAGTTCTCAGGAACATCCTTCAATTGTCATGACCTCTCAGAGCTCATCAAGAGTGGCCTTGCACTGAGACTGCTCAGCTTCCTTGGTTCGCATGCTTTCATCCTGTCAGGTCCCAGGGACTGGTGTGTGTCCAGGTTAAGTGCTCTCCAACCTGATTCTCCTTCACAGAGGGCAAGTCTTCTTCTCCCTCTAGAGGGAGATTTCCAGGCCCCTGAGACTAGAGGGAAAAATTGAGGTGATAGAAGGCATTGAATACCTCAGCATTTTCTATATCCTTTGTTGACAGGTCCTCTACCACTTTTAGCAGCAGGCCCTTTTTTTTCCTCATCATCCTCTTGGTACTCAAGTATTTGTAGAAGCCCCTCTTACCCTTCACATTCCTCACCAGGAATGACCTCTAGGTGGATGTTGCTTTTCTGAATCATGCACACTTGGACAGTGTCTCTGTATTCTTCCTGTCACAGCAGGCAGAAAAGACAGAACAGTGAGAACTCTCTCCTTGAGAGAGACCAGCAGTCTGGGGGGCAGGCAGGGACAAAATTTTGAGCCCAGGAGCATGCAGAGCACTGTCAGTTTTCTTGGGTGGCCCCAATGCACAAAACTATTGGAAATCACTGTTTTACACTTAATGATTTTTTGGTTGCTTGTTGGTGGTTGTTTTTTTGCTCTTTATTTACACTCCTTCGTATTCCAGGTCATGCTTTTTACTCTGCATTGCACATTTACTGAATTACAAATATATTGATTTTTTTTTTTTTTAATGTAGAAATCATGTTCTGCTGCTTGCTGTCTCATTTATGGACTCCTCTGAGGAAAATGTCTTTGTTAAAGTTGCCCCTTCTACAAAGTTAATCTCAGTTTATCTAGCCAGGGAAATGAAGGAAACATTAGAGATTAGCAGACCTTATGGTAGAGAGGTTGTTTATGAGACTAGTAGGGGAAAAAAAAGATGTTTCTCTTTTGTCATAAGTTTGGCTCCTCACACCAAGCTTTTATGTGTAGGCAGTTCCGTAGAGTATGTTTAGGATTTAGGCTACATTTTATGGCATGTACCTCAGTTTGTCAGGCTGATACTGATGTTTGGGTTTCTGCTCGAGTCTCTCAGTAAGAGTGGGCAAAAATGGACACATTTTTTTTTATTTCTTTTTTTCCTTTCCCTGTTTGAATTATTCTAGGTGAACTGCTGCTGTGGTACTGTTTAGGCAGTAAACATACCATACAGAGAATCAAGTAACTTAAACTCTTGGAAAAACTATCTACATAAGTGTGTGTCACATGCCAGCCTAGAAATGTAAACTGAGGACATTCAATTCATTTTTTTTTTAACCCTTGTTTTTCTCACTGGATTAAACAAAACAAAAAGCAAAACTGACCAAACAGGCAAACAAAAGAAAAAGCATCTTAAAATAAGTACAAGTCTCTTACCATAAACTGTAAAAACTTTCCTAGAATTTATTTCTTAAAAAAAATAATAAAAAAAATGTTTTGGTATAGTAAAACATTAAATAAGGTAGGCTTCATGAATAAGTACCACATGCCAGTTTGTATGGAGCTGTTTGCTGAAGCTTTATTTATTTATCATTTCTGGGAAAAAGTATGTGTGTATATATATATATTTTTAAAAAACAAACAAACAAACAAAAAAAAACAGTATCGGTTTTTGTCATGACTCAATGCCTTTACTTCTGCTGCTGAATGTTGCACTGACTATAGTGATAAATAGTACTGTGCTTGGAGAGTGGAAGAAAATAATTGATTAGACTCTTTCCCTTCATTTACCATAGTGCTGCTTTCCCCTCTGGGTTTGTGCAGTTTAATTTGCCATTGATTCCTCAATGATTATAATGTCATAGAGAAACCAGTGTTTATCTTCATTGTGTACCATAGACGCTGGACCTGAATCTTTTCTTTCACATTATGGTGCAGGTTTGCAGTCATCTAATGTGGTATTAAGCAAGGTCTCAGGCCAGCTGAAGTTTATATGGCTAGTGCATCCTTCTGTCACTGGCAACATCTAATTAGTGCCAGTCCTCATTCTACAATATTAGTTTTGTAGTTCAGACCCTGAAAAACTAATTGAAGAGTGAGACCAGACACAGGAACATTTAGCTTGGTAGTATAGTCAAAAAGTTAAGTGTTATGACTTATATATGAGTAGTTCTACATAAACATAGCAGATACTTAATGTTTTTTAGTACATAATATAAGGTAAGCAGTGTTTTAAATTGCCTGCTCTTTCCCTTTGGTTCTAATACATTTCTGTGGGTTTCTTCCACTGCTGTAATGTAGTACTTCAGTTGCAGGACTGTGGCAGTAGAATATGATGTGAAAGATCTTGTTTCCATCCCTCTCTTCTGCTGAACTCAACTTATATCAGAAAACCATTTTCCATTTCAATGACATTTTTTCCTACTTTATCTTTCCTGTTATCAGGACTGGTATTTCAGAAAAAAGCACTGTACTCTGAATATAGAAAATCAGCCTCCCCTTCAGGATTATTTTCAAGGAATATCTACAGGAATTGATTGTTTGTACACACGCGCACGCACAACAACAAAAAATGTTTTCATATCAAAATTATTTCGCTTCATGAAAACTATCTTCACTGAAAATTTCCATAAGAATAGCAGATGTTTTTAATAAAACTGAAATATTTCAATTTTCAGGATTCAATACTAATTTGATATTCATAGATGAGACACAAGCAGAATTAGATGAGAAAAGGCTTTAACAAACAAGCCATGCAGTCAAAGCCTGAGCTTCTTGTGCAGCTCTGACACATGGAAAGGGATTAAAGTCACAGTCCACCAATTCAGAAAATGGGAGAGAGGGGTATGGAAAAGACTTGTGCATGGGATTCCTTTACATGTAGGGCACTCCTCTATCCCCAACTCCTCTACCTCCCACCTACACCCGGAGTGATGCAAGGGGATGGAGGCTGTGGTCAGTCCGTAGCAGATCCTCTTTGCTGCTTCTTCTTCTGCATGTTCTTCCCCTGCTCCAGTGGGGCCCTTTCTAGGGGCTGCAGTCCTTCAGGACAAAACTGCTCCACCATGGTTTTCTCAGCAAGCTGCTGGTGAATATCTCCTCTGGCACATGGAGCACCTCCTTCTCCTCTGCCCCTGATGTTCACAGGGCAGTTTCTCATGCTTTTTTCCCCTCCCCTTTGTGCAGCATCTTGCCCTTTCTCACAGGGTGGCTGCGTGGCCTGGCTGTGCCCTGCAGTGGGGCCGTTGGAGCTGCCAGGGGCCAGCATGAAGCAACCCTGGCATCACCTCAGGCAGAGGCCCCACAGCATCCCACTGCCAGCACCTGAGCCTGGTGCAAAGGTCCACAAATGAAATTATCCCCACAGAGTTCCAAATTCCTGTTGACGTTGATAGGGCTTCTGTGTTGTCACTAGATGGGAAGCCATATTCTTCCTGAATCTCTGAGTCCCTGAATGAATTTGCAACATGTATTAATGAAATGTTTCTTCCATTGTGTGAGCACCTCACATTATAATGGCGAAGTACATCCTAATCTAAAAGTGTTATATTTTTGTTTGGTGAACTGAGTTTGATGGGCTGCCTCATCAGCTTTGTGTCAGAAGCAGCATTCAGTTTTACATATGCAACTGGAAAATGCAGATGCAAAAACTATGGGAATCTGAATCCCATATGGTAAACAGCTTCATAAAGCAAGCCTGTACTACCACATAGAGAAAGAGATCGATATTCTGAAGGCCTGAATTTGCAATTCCTCATTTCAGTCTTGGAGTCATTACAAACGGCATTTAGAGCAGCTTGGAACAGCAGCTTGGCCATTGATTGCAGGGAAGAGAAGGAACTGGGTTTTGGTGTCCAGTGCAGGCAAAGTGAGAAAAAAGGTAGAAAAAGATATTTTGTAGGGTTTAAGTAATAGTAGTAGTAGGAAATGTATTATTAGTTCTGGTTGGTAAGATAATAGAAGTCCAGGTGTAGCTCAATAATTAAATGTAAAATGCAACATGAGCAAGTGATTGAATCTGTTCTAATTTAACTTATTTATGCATTTTGAACATCCCAAACTTTCAAGTGGCACCAAATATTCACAGTAATGATACAACTCTTCTATCTGCAGCCATTAAATATAAAGTCTACTGCTGCAAATTCTGTCCCAGCCGACTGAACAAGCACTGGAATATTGTCACTGTTCCAGCTTCAACCATTTCTAGGTGGGTTTTGAATATGTCCAAGGAGGGAGACTCTACAGCATATTTTGGCAGTCCTTGCTAGTGCTCCATCACCTGCATAGTGAAGTGCTTCCTGATGTTCAGACAGAACCTGTTGTGTTCCAGTGTGTGCCTCTTGTCCTGGCACTGGGCACCTATGAAAAGAGGTCCATCTTCTTAGCACCCTCTCACAACCTTGTTATGATTGTCTGCTGATCCTGATCCAAACCTTTCAACTGCAGAGGGAACGAGTACAAGGAGAGAGAAACGAGAAGTGCAGGCGTGATGTTATCAAGGTCCAATGTTATTTATTATTGGAACAGAACTGCATGAGCCAGCCTACCTATTGATTACAATTGTCTTCAGCAGTCTCTAATTGTTGGTTAGGGTCAGGCAATTGTGAGTGTCTAGTAACTTGACAAACACTTGAAATATCATCCTTTTTATCACCAGAACTTGATGTGAACCCCAGATATTATACAATGAATAGGACATTACAAACTGAAATGCATGACTGCATTGAGGCCCTTACCAAAATCAAAGAAACAAAACAATGCAGTAAAACTGTTGCATTTATTTAACGATTGCATATATTTAAAGAGATCTTTTTAAAAACATTCGATGTTTTTCAGAAGCCTATGATTGTTTAAAGAACACTAAGTTTTTCAGAAACCTGTAAAGGAAAGGCATTGTGAACAGATTTGTATACTGTAAACGAGACCTAAGCACCAATATAGCTGAAGTGCAAGAAAGTAAATAGGAGGAGCAGTCATTATTTTTAAGCAGCGATGGATTTGTGAATGTTTCTCAATCTACAGTTGTAGTGGTCAGAAAAATTAGTGTGAAAATCACATTATGATTCAAAAGATATTATTTTTTCATAAGATTCAATTTTACTGGCAGTCAAATGAAAAAATCTGCCCTCAGTAACACAAACTCACTCAAAAGATATCTTAACAGGTGAAGTCATTACTGGGTGAAATTATCCCTCATCCTCATTCAGCCAAAACCTCATGTCATAAGATGAGGACTGGTGCAAAGTTTTTACCCTGCTTTTTTACAAAGCTGAATGCTTGGAGGATGTTTTTAAGTTTAGGCAAGTATTTACATATAACTACACTGAATTATCCTATCTCTTTCATAACTTGGTTTGCATCATAATCAAAGAACACGCAGCATTTCAAAATACATGTTGGGTCTTCTTGTGTATGCTTTAAAGCATCCTTTTAGGGGTTGTCTGCTCTGCAAGGATAGTTAATATATTTCTGGTTGTGGCTTATAGCTTCTTAACTGTTAGAAAATTTGGCTTTTGTGGTTGACTGTACTGAAACCAGCATATCTGACAACATTATACTGGGCAAAAATATTTGGAATTAACTTAAATTTATCATTAATTCTTCTGTTCATATTTCCATTGCTTATTGCAGGTAACGTTTACGTTAGTACTGCTGAGCTCGTGTAATGCAAGGAAGGACACATCATGAAATGGAAACGTTATCCTTTTTTGGTCATAGTAGCTGTATGCAGCCTTTCCAGATGCCATCACTTACTGGGTCAGCTTATTCCAGGTAGGTACCTTTTATTTAAACATGAATGTTCATATTTTTGCGAAACATTTTTATGATGTCACTGTGAATATGTGCATGTATATACATAAAGATCTCTCTCCGTGTGTGTGTGTGTGTGTTGGGGGTGAGGGGATAAGTTCAGAAATTTATGAGCATAACTGCATATTGAAAACAGAATTTAATAAGTGATGTAGTGTCTGTACTGCAGTGAATTTTTTGTTTCAATTATAAAGAACAATATAGAAAAGGAGTGGCTTGAAAATCAAAGTATGAGAAGATTAAGGTGGCTATTAAAACATTCCTTTGATTAGCACTGTTGGCAGGGGGAGGAAGTACAGAGTGCAAAACAGACTTGAAGATCAAAGAGAATATGAAATCTGTAGAGATCTTTCCTGAAGGAGGAAAACAGCAGGCCACTGTAAATGTGAAGTAGCTGAAATGCAGTGTTTTTGGTGAAATCTGAGACATTGGTAATTGTGCTTCTCTCCACATGTGGCAAGTCTTACTCGTGCAGAGAAGAGTAGTAAGTGTGTACAAAATCAGCAAAATGCTGTCCAGCTTGAAAGGGAAGGTGGTGAAATAGACAGATAACCTATATCACTCTGCTGCAGTGAGCAGTTTCTTTTTTTTTCTTTCTTTTTTTTTTTTTCCCTCTCTTTAGGATAAATACGTAAAAACAGCTTTTGAGTCACTATGAATCATTTTCAATATTTATTATGGAAAAACTCAAGTTTTGTTCAGTGCTGCTAATAATGTTTTTTTTTTTTTTTTTTTTTCAGTAAAATGTAGGAAGACCCAGTAGACATATTAAAAAAAAAAAGTGACACGATTTTTTTTATTATTATTATTTTTATTTTTTTTCCCTGTTTTGGATTTGAATAATGTAGACAACTTTATTGGCTGGATTTCTGACTTGAATACACTGTGCATATAGATTTTTTCCATATATCTGTAGGCAGCTAGTTCAAATAAAGAATAGTCAATAGAAAGAGAAAGGAAAAGGTTTTTCATTCAAGGGTTTGTTGACCTATAATGAATGGTGGCTCATGGAAAGTAAATTAAGGAAATGAATTGATACCTTTTTTCTTTCTGATTTTGTTGTTTTCAAATGCATTATGTACAAGATGCAAAAAGACTCCAGAATAAGGGAAGTTGTAAGTTAAAATTACCATTTTAAAAGTTTGACCTCAGACTTCAAAAATCATTTGAAAGCAATTTACCTGTCAGGAAGACATCTGCTACTCTTTTTAAAAGGGACGCCTGCAGATCCAAATGTATTTGCATGATAGCTACCTTTATCTGCTTGCATTGGTTTCAATTTAGTCATAGTTTTGTAGACACTACTGAAAAGGCTGTTGGCATAGTATTACTTTTTCTGTCAAATTAGTTTCAGAATAAAATCACAGGTGGCATTTTGATTTTGTCCCTGCTTTGTAATTTTCATCACAGACCCTAGACTTGAACCAAGAGATTACTCTGCTTGGCCAGACATCAGTGTGCTCAGACTAGCTGGCAGGGTGCCAGAAGTGTGATTATCACAAAAGATCAAATAAAGCAGAATTTTTTTTTTTCCTTCAAGCAGTTCATCCCATTCATTTTGTTCTTTTCATGACTTTCTCTCCCATTTTCTTTTTTTTTGTTTATTATTTTTTAATGCACAGAAAGAGACCTGTGCAAAATCTGAAAGTTTTTCCTCCATTTAATGGAGAGAAAAGAAAATAATAATGCTTCTTTGGAATTCTGC
Source organism: Stictonetta naevosa (assembly GCA_011074415.1). NCBI lineage: Eukaryota > Metazoa > Chordata > Aves > Anseriformes > Anatidae > Stictonetta > Stictonetta naevosa. The sequence continues at coordinate 97,087,070 of CM021697.1, forward strand.
TGTATTCATGGAATCATCATAGAATGGTTTGGGTTGGAAGGGACCTTAAAGATGATCTAGTTCCAACCCCTGTGCCGTGGGAGTGGGGTGGATTCTTAGGTATCACATCTTTGGTATTCACATTCTTAGATTTCAAGATATTACTATATCTCAATAACAATATCTTAGATATTATTGTATCTCAATATAACAGTAGGTAACAGCTTTTTCTGAGGATTACTAAAAGCACTAAACAGCTAAAACGTGTCTGATCTTAATACTACTAATTTAAGTATTTTGTTTGTTTGTTGTTTTTTTTTTAAATTTCAGTAAGGAAACTTGCTTTCAAAATATCAGATTAAATAAAATAATTTTTAGATTACTTTTCTCCTGTTATAGAACTCTTTAAAATTTTATTGTTTCAAACCTTCTAAATCTAAACATCAAAAATGATTCCAGCTTATTGGTGACATAGCTGTAATTTCATGTGATGAACCATCAGAAAAGTGTTAAAGTTTACCCTCAGAACTGGAATTCTTGACTTCAGTAAAATGTGATGAATTTTAATGGTGGTCTTACAACTTTGAAACATTTATTGCATTTTTTTTACTGAATCTTTTCATATATTCTTGTTGAGTCTCACTCTTTTGCATATGGGGTCCGCAGGGAAGTACTGTCTCCCCCCTTTATTAAAATCACGGCTGAGTCTTTCATCTCATGTCATTACATCTTACCTCTAATTCACATATAAAATACACTCTCAGTTCTGCTATGGCTGTCTCCTGAGGCATAAAGTATCTCTGCCTTGGCATATCTTTATTTAATCAGGGGTTGAACATTGTCTGGGAAAGATGTGATTTGTTTTCTTTCCAGTTGCCTTGCATATTTAAAAGCTGGATAACTTAATAGCTGATTTTGATAGTTGATTTTAAAGTGTACTGATCTAAGAAAACATGACATTTACTACTGCTATATTTTGTTTAGATGCATACACCGAGCTTTATGTTTTCTGTTAAATCATTGAAGTGTTTTAAAGTTTGCAGTTGCTACATTGTCAAAAATATTTAAGAACAACAGAACTACAAATCCCACATGCGGAAAAAAAAATAAAAAATAAAAAAATAAATTGGGATGCTTATGTGTAGGTTTTTTTTTTTTTTTCAGTTTTCTTTTATAAAGGTGAGAGCAAGCTTTCAGATTTGTAGTTTGGTAACAAAAGCAGTAGGAACATTCCTCATGGACCTGGTTGGGCTTGGGATCCTTACTTTAAGCAGGGAGTACTGTGGAAGTACCACCCATCTGAACTGGAACAGAGGCGAGATATGTGTCATTGAGTTAGTCCTTGAGATTGACAGAGATGCCTGGAGAAAGAAAGCCTCGTAAAACTGTATAATGACAAATTTTGAATGTTCGTGGTAGATTTAATGGTAGATTTTTATAACAGAATTCTTGTAGATCTTGGAGAGAGGAGGATGAGAAAAAAAAAATATTTTGAACCCAGGTTTTTGAGATTTTAGTAGAAGCTTGTGGACCTCCATGGTCTACACATACTGTCTCCCAGTACTTGAGCAAATACTAATGTACTAGAAACCTGGCATTTTCATAAATTTCAAGTAAAAAAAAGTTTCTTTTTATTCTTTTTCAGATACTTGTTTTGATTTTTAAATGTGAAATGTATTTTTTTTTCCAGGAAATAGTTTTCCTTTAGGAGATGCGTATAAACAACAAAGTGCAATATACAAAATACACAACACAATGTAAATTTGAGAAATGTTTCACTAGTGAAAGTTTGAAACAAACAAAAAAACAAACAACATTCTCTGATAATCATAGAAGCCTACCAAAGTCCTGAAGAGAACCAACTCAGGATTTGACCTCTCCTGAAGTAAAAAAGAATATTTTAAATTTTCTATTCCTGAAACTTTCTTGGCTTGCTAATGCAACATTGGAGAAAATATGTTCACTATCCTAGCTTGTTTACCTCTTTCGACAGGAGACAGTTATTAAACATAATGAAACTTGCAGAAATGCAGATGGTCTTTTTTCATTACCTCTAACTTTTAAATAGAGTAGGCACTTTTTGTCTACCTTTAAAGCTATGCTGAGGAGTAAGCTGTCATTTTTGGAATCTAAAGCTTTTATCTAAGAGCTTTCATCAAGTTCATCATAACCCAGTAACGTAAGTCACTCTTCAGGTCTGCCTTTTCTACTAAGTTATTTAATTTTTTTTTTTTTCAAAATCACTTAACTTTTCAATCCTCAAGAATCTGTGATCTGGCTGGTGAAAACAGCTTACAGATTTTCAGGTTCCCTTTGTTACCTGCTTGTCAAACTACTGAATTTTATCTGAATATGGTACTCCAGGTTTTTAAGTGTTTGATACATTCTGACAAGAAATTTGATTTTCTTGTGTCCTTTCAAACTGTGAAGTTGCCATGAAAAAAATGGTTCCTAGCACTGAAAGATCTTCATTAACTGCTTAATAAAGATTATGACCATTTTTTTATAAGGAACACACACAAATTCACCTGTGCTTTTAATGTGCCTGAATTAATTTTCAATCATATATCCAACATAAATCCATGATCTGAGCAAGGCATTGAATAGTTCACTTGAAGAATGTATCTAACTTTATGATTTTGCAGATATTTCTGAGGGTAATGTTAAAATATGAAATTTTGAACCAACCTAATCCACAGCTTACTTACTGCCTGTCTTTTGACATAGCCTCAGAGGCAAAAAGAATTGGATTCAGATTCCATGCAAGCCCCTGTTAGTGAAGTTGCAAAGGAACAGTGAAGACTCATTGAGCTACGGAGTGACCTTAAAAATACTCCCTTGATACTTTTTCAAAGAGTAGGAGGTGTGGATTTAAATTCCTTCAGCTGGGAAATACCTGAGCATAAATTTCACCCATTCTGAGCAAGTTATCCAGCAGCTGAGCTGATATTTAAAAAGATGGCAGTTTTGTTTGTTATATTTTTCTATTGGTTTAAAGTAATGATTGTTCATAATTATTTTGTGATGAGCCAATAAACATTTCAGGGTACCTGAACAGGAAAGCCTATTTTGTAGGTCAATGGGGAAATAAGGCAGAGGATAAATGCCAAAAAAATCACAACATATGTAAATCTGAGCCTTCTCAGGAGCACAGCTTTAAGTCCTAGGGGAATATTAATTCTAAATATGGAATGACATGATTTCACAGGGTCAAATTTTTAAATATAGGTCCCCAAATTCCATATAAATTTCACTTATTCTGTAGTTGAATCTGAGCCAAAATGAAGATAACTTTTAGCTACTTTTGATTAAAGACATGTGTACAAGAATGAAAGTGTATAGTTCTGATATGCAGACACACTCATGGAATCATGGAAAAATTTAGGTTACAAGGCACATCTGGAGGTCATTTAATCTTTTTTTTTTTTTTTTTTTTTTTTTTTTTCTCCCCTCAAAACAATGTTGTCTTCAGAGTTAAATCAGGTTGCACAAGGCCTTGTCTAGCTGAGTGCTGAACATCTCCAGGGATGGAAATATCATAACCTCTTCGGGACTTTTGGGGACTTTTTTTTTTTTTTTTTCTCCTGCCCTTAGAGCCAGCTAGAACTTCTCATATGGTATTTTGTGACCTTGCCTCTTGTCCTTTCATTGCTCACCTCTGAAGGAGAGTCTGGCTTTCACTTTTGGGAAACTTTCTGTAAGGTAGCTGAAGTCTGTAATTAGACTCCTCCCTTGGACTTCTGTATGCTAAACCAACCCATTTTCTTAGCCTCTCCCAGTTTTTCGTGTATCTCAGCCCTCTGATCATTCTAGAGGCTCTCCTCTGGACTCTGTCCCATTTTTCTGTTCCACTCTTGTCATGGCTGGCTCAAAACTGAACACACTTCTGTGTGTGGACTCACAAACAACAAATGGAGGAAACAAATTACCCTTTGACATGCTAGTTTTGCTCTTGAAAATAAATAAATAAATAACTGTGGTGCACTAAAGCATCCCACTATGTTGGTAGTCTTTCGTGGGGCAAGGGCACACTGCATGCTCAAACTCAGCTTATCTGCCAGGACCACAGACTGATCTGTCGTATTTTTCCCATCCTTTAACTTCTACCACAGAAAGGATTATCATCAGAACAGGAACTGTTCTGTTGACAAACTGTAGTAGCAAGAAATGCCATATATTGGTGTACATTCTTCAGTAATTTTGTTTTCACAAGCTTTATGATACACCAGTCTTGCTATAAATTACATTTTTGTGATCTTAATTTAATATAACTTTGATTAATGCATCTGGAAGTGATGCATAGAAAGGGATGATGATTTAATGTATCATTTTCATTAGTAAATGCCCCTAAGTTTGTGGACAGTGGTATTCAAGGTCAAATTCAGAGAGAGTAGTCAGGCAGTTTGGGCCTTGCAGAGGTCAAGAAACATGTGGATAGATGTGTTTCTGTTATCTGCATCCAATCAACATGAAGCAGACAGAAAATATTCTTCAAACCAGATTTGAAACAAACACCTCACCGCCTTCCCCCCAATCACAGACATTAAAAAAAAGAAAAAAAAAAAAAAAAAAAGATTAAACCCACAAAAAAAGAAAAGCCTGCAAACCTGCACACCTTTTGGTTATTCCTTTCAAAGATTAACCTTACAGTAAAAGTGTTTAAGAAAATAGACAAAAAAAAAAAAAAAAAAAAGAGGAAAAAACAGTATCTGTGTGCTTGCAAACTCCAGATTTGTTTTTTGTATTCCTAGTGCAGACTGTACTGCAACCTTTTGTGGAGGGGAAGTAGTATCAGCTGAAATCATCTAATTTGACCATGTATGTGTATGCATGTGTATACACATTTGTAAGCATGAATAAGTACATACAGGTATCAGCTGGTAACACCTGACTCAAGAGACATTTTGCATCACGGAGTATTCATTTTTCTGTGAGGTGCCGGTTAATACGTCATCCTTGCAAAATATTTGAAAAATGTTTTTATATCCCAACACTGGTAAATTAATGCTAGATCACATTGTTATGCTATAATGTATTTGTTATCAAGGAAACGTTATGGTGTTTCCATGAAATGATATCAGGAATGATATAACTGTGTATAATTTCTGTTATTATGGTACAAAACAGATTACTTAAAAACACAAGAGATAATAATTTCTTGTTATCATAAAATGGTAGCTGTATATACTGTTGTATGGCAATCATTACACTGTTTTCAGTTAATCTACCTCCGTAATGATGTGTAATTTACCTAGTCATCCATCTCTGCTGATAGAAGCAAGAAAACTAAAAATACATAGCAGTTTTTTCTTAATTTTAAATATTGTGACTAAAATTCTTCTGAGTCTATCTGACATATGCCAGCTGATTTTTACAATTTTGTCAATTACCAATCTTTTTGACTTTGATTGACATGAGCACATGTTCAAAGTTCTCAGATTATTTCTCATTCCTTGGCTTTATGGTTTCACGTGAAGTTTTTCCTGCCTTTTTTTCTTTCTTTCTTTTTTTTTTTTTTCTTTTTCCTCCTCTTCTTTCTTGGGAGCATGACAAAGGTCTGGAATTCCTATCACTAGGAATGCTGTGCCTTGAAAGAGGACAAATGTTGAAGGGGAGAAAAAAAATCCCATCACGTGCCTTGCCTCCCAGAGGTTGTCATTGTGTACACTGAGGTCTTAATAAATAAAAAGATTGCCAGCTGTACTTCAACTCATGGCTCCTTTATTAGCCTTTAGAAAGAAAGAAATAAAGCATGATGCTTTATTTAATTGTCTGAATATACGGAGACAAAAGAAGAGGCACAGTAATCTGCAAGGCACTTAATGAAGAAATCCGTATTTTTAATCTAGGTGTAGAACACGCAACTGTTCTGCTTTGATGATGTGGCCTTTGTGTTGAACCTGGCTAGAAAACCACATGTGCTGCACTGTCTTCCTAATTAAGTCATCAAAATGCACTGGAGCAAACTGAGTGACTTGCATAGACCAATATAAGTAATTTTAGTTCCTCTATTGCTTGGTTAATAGAAAGTGGCACTGTTCTAGATTGTGACTGATAGAGGTTAGGTGATACAGCCCGCTCTTACTGTGCCTGGAGGTAGACCCTTCTCTAAGCAGCTTCTGTGCATATATAAGAAGGGGGCACTTTGCTTTGTTTCTCTTTTTCTCTTACTTCTTGAGGATGTAATCACAGATGCATTTTTTTGTTTGTTTGTTCTTCCCTAGAAATCCCTGTCTGTAATTATCCTCAAAGCACAGAGATAGTCTACTTGTTCTGAATATAGTGAAGGAATATTTTCCAAAACCGATCTCAAAAGCAAAGTTTTGGGAAGGGTATCCACTAAAATTAAAAGATAAATAATAAGAAAATATGTCCACAATGACAGTCACGCTCTTGAGAAAAAAAGTTTCAATATATGTAATGAGTAGGGAATATTTTCTTTTTGATATGGATTTGATTGGCCACAGCTTGAGATATTGTTTAAAATAATAACAATAACAACAACAACAAAATTGTAGACTGAATTCTGATGCTTTTATTGGCAAAATTGCTGGTACTCATTGTTTGCTTCACAAATAGTCTTACCTGAAACTCTACGTTTTAGAGATAAAATATATTAATTGTAAGACTGACAGTCAGGCCTTAAATATCTCTTATAGGCATTACAAACTCATGGTTTCTTAGTCTTGTGACACTCCATAAATGGTAGCAAGGTTACTGTACAGATGTTTGCATATAATAATCCAAGAACGCATTTGCTTGAATTCTACTGTAAAGACTGTTACGTGCAGTTAATGAAGAAACTGGCACAAACACTATGCATGTATTTATAGATCATGGAAACATAATTTTGACCAGAAGTTGTTCTACCTAAATTAAAACTAACAAGGATACAATATTTTTACATGATTTATCAATTGTCCTGAGATTAATCTTTGGTTACAAATTTACAGCACAAAATGACATAGAGTCTCTGTTGAATCTAATATTTATTTAGATGATGAATCTGTTAGACCTTCAAAGCAACTTAATGTCTCTAACATCAATTATAAAACTAATTTCAGTCATATCAGTGAAAGAATGTAACAATTTACAAGGGTGTTTTCACACTTATGATTACTCAAGGGGTTACTGCAGGCACATCTATACTTGCTAATTTATTTTAAGCACTGTGTAATAGGGTGTCTAGGGATGCTTTATTAAATATTTTAATAAATGTCAAACGTATTTGCACAATTTCTGCCTTGACAAAGGGTGGTTTATATACACCTGTATCTGCATATTGAAAAAAAATATATATCCTTTTGTCAGAGACTGCCACCTTATCCACCTTATTTTTGCACTAGATTCACAGGAAATTACTACCTTTTGTTTAATCTGAATTTTAAATCATAGTGCAAGGAGTGAAAGCAAGCAAGTCATATTTTAAGATTTTTCTCACCCTTAACTGTTGAGTTAGACTGACACTAACATCTTTTTTAAGAATTTATATTATATACATCATCATGTTATCAGTACAGCAATATGTATATGATTAGTTGCTGTGTTCTTTATTCCAGCTATTTTTTAAAGTGTATTATTGTTAATAACAACATACATATTTTTCATACATTAATTATTGTACATTAAGAGTCAAAATAACGTGTCAAATGTTCTTTGTATGTTACTGCTAAATCAGTCAACCTACCTTCCTCTGTTGTATGAAAACAAAGAGCCACCTATCCTTTAAAAATGATTTTTGCTTAGGGCATTCTTACAGGCTACCATGAAGATTAAAGACCCTTTAACAGTGCTGAGAAGCACATCTGGTTAGTCATTTACAGTTAAGTTCCTATGTTTAGACATTTCTTTAATTACATTTTGGGTGGCTTTTTTCTCTCTCTTTTTTTTTTTTTTTTTTTAATCCTCACATACATTTCCCTAAGGATAAAATTTAATGATATTATTTAGAACTTTTTTTTTTTTTTTTTTAAATCAGCTCATAAGCTCATAAGTGACTGAGGTTTATGCCTATTTCATTTTGACATGCAGCTGATGTGACCTCCAAGGTCACACTTTTAATATATGAAAATAAAAAGGCAGCTAATGGTACCCAACAAAACGATGTGCTGCTTTTTGTCATGTTCCTCTCTCTCTCTATTTGCAGTTATGCCCTTCAGGATTTTATTTACATACAGCACTCTCTAACAAGTTAGATTAAGCAATTTCCTGTTCACTGTATGTACGTCTGGCACTTAAGAGTTAAATGTTTAGGTGTAAAATTAAAGATTTTGTTCATGTACAGTACTATTTCAGAAAACATTATATTTAGTATCCTTCATCTAAAAACGTGGCACCACATACATAAAATTGATCACTTGCGTGTTTTAAAATTAATGCTTAATTGTGTCTTCTTTAGTCATATGTTACAGTAAAATTTCTAAGAGCTAATACTTGAAATTTGTTGTATACTTAAGCTTCTTTGCTGATTTGGCCTGTAACACATAAACATCACAGTTTTGAAAAGTGTGGCACACATGACCAATTCTATCAGTAGGTTTCCATCATCTCCTTTTGCCACATCTCTAAGTGCATATTTGTTTACAGATGCTAGCTGATAAGATGCATTTTGTCTGGCTACAGATCAGGACTATGCATTCTGCTAATTTGGAATTGGTGTAAACAGATTAAAGCCTGCAGATGTGCATGATTCTATTTTCCGCTGAGGACCTGGGACATTTTGGGTTCATCAAGAGTGTATAGGTGGTTAAATAAGAACTGTCATTGCCTGATTGAGTATGTTCAGTTGCCTCTTTAATCTGTTCTCTGATAAGCAAATGGGAACTAGAAAATAATGAATCTTTATACAAGTTTTCCTATATTTACTATTTCATTTGTGTTTATCACCGGTTTATAACATCTCGTACTTTTATCTTTCACTTTTTCATCTGTTTACAGTCTTAAATATTTGTGATTGGCTCTGTGGTAAGCTTTAGGTTAACTTCAATCAACGTTGCACAGAGAAGATAGCCTCTATCCTTAAATATCAGCACTGCGGTGGCCTGCTTCTGACCTATCACACATGGGGGCTTCTGATTCTATGTTTAGGCTGGAGCTGTTTCAGAGAGTATACAAATTCTTTATATTATCTTTGTTTTAACATTTGCTATGAGCAAGGTCGTTTGGATTAGTCTCAGATACACAGATCAAAAGAGGTGCTTCAATCCCATAGTGTTCGGTCCTAAATTTTCAAAAAATGCAAACTATCCTGACTTAACACTCAAAATGGAGAAAACTTAGGTGTCGGAAGAGGACAGTGATTACTGTCTACCTTCCTTGTTTCTTTTCCATTCCTTTAAAACACACCTTTTTCAAAATTTCACTGTTCGTGAAATGGGCTTACTACTTAGAGGGGCCAAAACGTTAACTTTCAATTTGTCTCCTTCCAACATTCACACAGCTTACCTGAATTGAGCTCTCTGCTGTCATGGCTAGATTACTCATGGGACCTGAGCTAGTTTATTTAAAGCTGGCCTGGGACCTTGACTTTACACTGCAGCCTGCAGTTCTTTCACTGTCTGTGGTCTTTATTTCCTACTGCTTTTCTTGTGAGAATTGATGGTGTATTGTAGACATTTATAGAATTATAATACAGCTTGTGAATAAAATAGGCTTCGAATTTCTGATTTTTTTCAGAAATATTCCTTTTTTTATTATTTTACTTTTTTCTCTCCTGTGGATTTTGACAGACTACAGAGGGCTTTGTAAGAGAAACATTAGAAGAAAAAGTTGTACATGCTGTAGCAGGAAAGTCTGAATCATCTAGTATTTCAAAGGAATTAAGTATAATGAGAAAAAGGATGGTTTGAGGTCAGTCATACCTTATGAAAGTATTCAGTCAGTGTCAAGTTGGCTTTGAGCTCTCATTTGAAATATTTAACCTTTCTATTACTGCAGAAATTCCAATCAATCTATGTTACAGTCACCTTGCAAGATCTGAGAGAAAACTCTTGGTCAGCATTTGCAGAACAGTCTGTTTTGCTAATTCAGAAAGACTGGCAGAATCTTGATTATTAAAAATAAACTAACTAGTATATCATCTTTTCAAAAAAGACCAAAAGCAGCTATATTAGACTTGGCAACATCAGTAATATGTTTAACATTGATGAAAGCACATTTCCACATTTTTTGAAACGAAGAGTAAAACTGTTCCAGTTTCATTCTAGGCTGATGGCATGAAATCGGTATTGCAATAGATGATTACACAGACATTCATGTACATAGCAAAGGATAAGCAATATTTTGATGCTACAGAGCCAAATGAAAAAATTCCACTTAAGGGCCACAGGACACTTGCAGTCACCATTAAAACTTGCTTATGATTTGACTTGTGTCAAATTAAAGATTTAAGTGCTTCTGGTGAAAACTTCATCTTACTTCCTATTTTAATCTTTAGTATGTCTCATAGAGGTACATCAGCAACTGTTTTATTGTACTTGGTTTATCATTTTTCTCTGGCTGTGAAATAATGCCATTTCTCTGCAGAATTGCTCCTACCTCATGGATATTTCTGTATTTGTTTTATTTTTCTTTTGACTACAGAGAAATTTTAGCCTGTTTATGTAAAGAAGTTGAATATGTAGAAGTAGCATGAAGCTTTTATACTTCTGAAATTATTTTTTTTTCTTTTCCTGTTCACTTACAACTATACAGCAAAGTACTCAATCATTTATAAAGTTTATTTCAGGTTTTACTAATGATAAAGCAATTAACATGGCTATATCATTTATAGTTCCCATTATTAGGACCATTCTTCTGACTGTCTTAATTATTTTGGACTGAAATTTTCTGTGCTTCCAAGGAATACAATTTCCTGTGTTTGTTTAATGTAAGGGAAATGGTTCTGATTTTTATATATATATATAATTGTTATATACATATATACATAATCTTTATATACATTATATATGTATATAAAGATTATATAGTGTGTATATATATAAAGGAAAAATAGATAAAATGACTTTTTTTTTGTTTTTTCCCCTTGTTCATACATAGTTAACATCTTGGTGCAGGAATTTGAAATTCGGTAATAGGACTTGCTTGACATCTTACTGAGAGCTCTTTGAAAACTTAAATGTATAAGTTGCATAAGGCCCTGAAATCTCAGATTCAGCAGCTGATAGTGGTTTTGACACATTGGAATTTCTGAGAAATTCTTTCAAGATTCTCAGACTGGAAATGAGCAATAACAAGCAAAAATAAAGCTTTTTTAGATTTATTGTTTATGGAACAATTTAATTTTCTATAATATCCGTCTCTGAATGCATAGTGCTTCCAGACTGCAGCCAGGGTGCTCTCATTAAGAACTGCTCTTTTTTTTTTATATTCCCTGTCATGTTTCCTATGCATGGATAAAGAACTGGAATCCATCCATACAGCTGCTACAGGTTTCTTAAGTGCTGCTGCAGAAGAGGTTTCAAACTGCTGGCAGTTGGCCATGAGTAGTCCACACCTCATTTCATCACAGAATAATATTCAGGTGTGAAATATTCCTTAAAAAATGAAACCTACTATGTCTCATATGAACCAAATCTATGGAAACTCTAGGTGTTTTGAATGGTAGGCCCACATTCCTTACTACCATTATTGTGTTAGAAATAATACCTTACGTGGGGAAAAACTCTATTTACTACTTCTAAAGTTAAAATATTTTCAGCATATAGTGTGCTATGACAGTGTTAAAATATTACAATAGGGAATTCTCTATCACGGTTGTGGTTTTTTTTGTTTGTTTGTTTCTCTAGCATATCTACTGATTCATAGGTCTGAATGTTTTTTTTACAGGATTTGGAGGGAGAAATCAATAGGTGTACCCACAATTAAGTTTCAGTATTACTGTATGCAGAACTCTGAATGTAATTGTTCAGAAATGGCAGCCTAATAGCATTGTAACTTTTATTAAAACAAACAAAAAAAACCCACAAAAACGAAGAAATACACAAACATTTTCAAATAGAAGAAAAAAATATTTACAAATAACTTCACAAAACAGGAAATTATGGTTTTCTTTATATGTGCTTTCTATTGCTGTATTCTCTCCCTCAGTGAAAGTCTCCAGCATGCTGTCTAGCCCCATCAAACTCCTGTCAATTGGGCAGAATTTTTTCATCTCATGCTGGCGCTGTGTTCTTCATCCATCCAACTAGTTTCACCGATGTAGCATCTAACTTGAAATGCTTGCATCTGAGTGGATCAGTGGGTTTTTAACAACCCCATAAGTAGAGGCAGTTCAGAGTGTAGTGGATGTGGGCTAGATGTGTTTTGGGGTTGCCCTCTGTAGTTGCATGTTGTCTCTCTTCACTAAAGAAAGAGTTTGGATTTACCTTTGAACAGATAAAATCCCATCCTTAGCATCTGCTAATTCTCTTTTGACAACTGGGCTGCCTCTAGACTAAACAGTGGATATGCTGTTGTTTATCTTGCACGTGTTTGTCATGTAATTATCCAAATCAAGGATCAAGGCAAAGAGTACTGTGGCTCTCTGGTAGCCCACGCGTTCCTCTTTTCTTTCCAGGAAAAATGAAGGCTGGGATAAAGGACCTCAATGCTTGCCCAAAGTAAAAATCAGATTGAGGAAGTACTGCTAGGTCCACTAATTTAGATGTGGCATGGAAGTCTTCATCAGAGTTTAAATATGAGGCCTTTCCCATTGTCAAGCTGCTGAGAGGCCTAATGATGATATATTACAGGAAAGGTACTTTTCCCAACCTATCATGTCAGCAAATTCAAAGTATGCAGAAGACTTGTAAGCTGTAATGCAGAATGGGGGGAAGTATTTGGAATTCATTAGTAACTGAGGCTGTGGAAACGTGATATATTTCATTACATTGTTTGGACATTGTGCTGTCAGAAATGAGGAATTTTGAAACCATTTGCAAAGTCTTCAGCATGCTCTTGGAAAGGACCATGGAAGAAGCCTGCTGGAAGTCTTGAAGCATGAGTCACAAACTGGGCCAAAGCATCTCTGGTCTCAGAAGGGGAAAAATACTTATGCCTAGAGTTTTAACTGCAGGTGCATTTCCTGAAAGCTAATCAGTCTCAGGAAGCATAAAAGCTCAACCAAGTAAAGCCCAAGGAAATAAATTAGGGAGTAGTGACAAAGGTCTGAGTGCATTCCAGCTTGCATGTTAAATGGAGACACCTGAGGTGGGCCCCTCTGCAGCCAAGGTTACAGTGGGCTGAATTATTCCTTGACTACATGTGTCTCTGCATTGACTAAAGAAGGAACCAATAAAGATACTTGGTGAGTGTCTGATGTTAAATCAAGTGTATCAGGTCCTTTTATGTCATCTAGAGAAGATCTGGAGAGCCTTCTTGGCAAATAATCCAGCTACGCTCTCCAAGCTAATAACTACATTCTCGTTTTCGTTTTCTGTTGAGACAGGAACCTGCATGCTATGTACGAAGTAGTACCAATGTTGTGAAGCAGCCTTTGCATCACTTGCTCTAGTATGCATAAAGCTTTTTTTTTTTTTTTTTTTTTTTTTACACTCCTCAGATGCCTCAGCTTCTTCAGCTGTCAGGCTTGGAGGACAATTCTCTATTATTCTATTTTTGTCACAGAGTGTGTATGCAGAGAGAGGTGATTAAATTTTAGAGTACTGCTCTTTGTGACTAATTTTCTCCACTTCTTTGAATTAAAAAAATAAATAAAAAGTGCTTGAGGATGTAGTTTAAGGGGGAACAAAATATGAACTACTAGAGGAAATTATATACACCAATATCTGTTAATACATTATGAAGCATTGATTCACAGTCTTAAAGATGACAATAAAATGAAATATTGCAGATAGGTATTGTGTTCAGCCTATGCACTGAAAGAGGTGTTCTACCATGTGAATAAACTTTACACTATGACATATACAAAAGAAAAAAATAGGAAAAAAGAGCTATTTACATAGAAATGTTAGCTTATCTTTTCCCAAATGTTCAGTTTCATGTTCTACTTTACTCTTTAAATGAAAAATAAATAATGTATAATATCCTAGTTTTCTATAACACTAGCAAATACATTTAAATTTAGATAGGAAGTTGAAATCCACATCTTTTTTAAGTTGCTTGACACTTTTATAGAATTCTATAATAAAGTGCTAAATAATAACAAATGTATAAGAAAACTCAACCTTTTTGGGGTAAAGCTTATATATTTTGAGTGCTTGCACCAAAACAATGCACCTCTTTCTGAGGATATGGTTCCATGCATGGTTTTCAAAACAGCATTGGTATTTTAACGTGTTTTTTACCCTATATGTTTGTTTCTATATGAACTTCAGTTGTGCCAGCATAATAATTTGCGGTGTTACAGACTAAACCCGATGAGTAACATGATTATTTTATAAGGCAACCCCACAACCAGTTGTACCTTTCTTACTAGAAATGTGTGGACGGATTTAGAAAAACAGACTGGATGGCAAAATATGACAGCTTTTCTCAAAAGCTGGTGTAAGGAACTATTTGAACATGGTGTGTGTGAGATACAGAGATTTTTTGGAGCTTTGGTGGATTTTTAGGGCTTTGGTGGAGGATGGGACTAGAGCACTGCAGGAGTAAGAATCTACTTTTGGTCTTGTACTTGCAAATTCATCAAGTTTAACAACTTTGTGGGAATTTTCTTTATGGTAAAACTGTTTAATTGAGCTAATTTAAATTCCAGTACTTCCTTTGTATTCTTTCTCATCTTGCATGCTGCTTGAAAACCAAATGTCAGTCTAATCATTTCATAGGCATGAAAGTAAACCTTCATATTCCAACTTCACAAGCATACCCCAATTCTCTAATCTGTCGGACATGGAGATAGTATTTGCATAATTATACATATAGGTATTTTACTCCAAAACATAGTTTCATTTCTTAATACCTTGTTTTTTTAGTTTTCCTCTTACATTCTCAACCAGACATGAAGATGTTTAAATCATCTCAAAATTACTCATGTTTTCTCACATGGATTATCAAAGGCCTGCAATATTTTGGAAAACCAAGTATAGCTCACTAAAATGAACTTGAATTTATAAATCAAATTTCTGTGCTCATTTAAAAATACATATATTTGGTGCCCTTTGGAGTGTAAAAATATGCAGGGATGTAACCCTGGAATGACTGTGGGATCAATGGAGGTTACAATCCTTTACAATTAATTGCTACTCATAAATCGATCTTATCTTCTGATTAATGACTCAATGTGTTGATGTTAGTGTTTTATTGCTCCTGCATTTTTACATACTTTGTGAATCATAGATGTCACCCAACATTGCAGGCATAGTAAAAAATATATATATTATTATTGTTCTTTGCCTTTGATACTGTTTATTACACAAACTTCAGTATGAATGATTTTCTTTCTCTTTTTATTAAAATTTATTTGCACATATGGGAGTCAGTGCACCAGCATGGTTCTAATATAATCTCCATGTTAGGGCTGTAATTCAGTGAAGTTATTTGCTGTAGCAGTGCATATCCATACCTAAGGTTATGAAATGCCGTATTGGTTACTAATTTCTGAAAATTATATAGCAGAATTGAGTCATCAAATTTCAAACTCTCATTTGAATTAGTTAATATCCCAGTTAATATGCTGATAATAAAAAGGAGATGGGTGGTTTTCAGTACAGGCAACCTGTCATCTTTCATCATCAATTTCTGTTTTTCTATAAAGACTGTTTTTCTGAGGTGTGCTTTTGGATACTGAATGCTGCTTCTGCTGATGTGTTATTAATGGAACTGCACAAGACTGAAAGTTAGACAGCTGCAGAAAGCCCATCAAGTAATATTGCTTTTTTAGATTTTGAAGAGCAGAACTTGTTTGTGTGTACTGTTCTGTAAAAGAGCTGTGTTTCAGGTCTTCCATTTAGCCTACATTGAAAGGAACAGCTAATTACTTGTACTGTGGATCCCTTCTCTCTGAACTTCATAGGGACAAAGAGAGTACAAAATAAATGTATTATGGGGATGGATAGTAAGGGGAAAGGAGAAACAGCCCCTTAAATAGTTGAGAGGTGTTTACTAAATACATTTGTGAAATTAACTAAAGAAATGCAACAAAATAGAGGAGACAATAAATAACATAAGTCTTAGAGCTTGTATCCTTACAACACTATTTGTGGCACATGCTCATGAGCTGTCAAAGAGAAAATGTAGAGGCCAGTGAACAGTTCCAATATGAGAACTGGAGCTGTAGCCCAAAGGCAACAGAAAAAGAAAAAGAGAGATGGAGCCCTAGGAATAATAAATTTACTTTCTAAGAGGGAGGAAAAAAAAAAAAAAAGAAAAAAAGAAAAGAAGTAAAAAGAACATTAACTAAAGGATTCAGCTCTGAGTGGTGACATGTCTGGTGACATGAATTAACCTCCAACGTGCCACTCAGGGAGACTTTTTAGCTCATGCAGTACAATTCAAACGTCAGACAGCCATTGAATTTTTCTTGCAAGTCTCTAAAGTCACCATCTTTTTAATGCTTCTACATCAAAACACTTCAGTAACTCAGGCAACTACTGTACAGTCAGACAAGTGTGCCAGAAAACCTAGATGGTCACATATAAACTACTTTTAAATGGATTCCTCAGGAAACAATTTTATTACTAAGTTTACCTGAATTTATATGAATTCAGAATAAAGTGATATGTTGTGTACATTATTGCAGTGATTAGGACTATAAAATTTTGTGGGGTTTCCTTGTTCATTTGTATTTTTTTATTTTTTTTAAATCTGATAAATAACTAAGGGTTAGTATTTTCTTTTGAACCCACACATCTGTACGATAAGGCAAACTCAAGGGGAAGCAATGGATATTACTGTACAACTATGCCCATCTATGTGAAAGAAGACCCATGAATTTTGCACCAGGGTTTGGCAAAGAGAAACTCATCCCAAAATCAAAGGATTGTTACTTAGGGCAAATAGGAAAATTGATCGGTAGCAAGAAAGTCAGATATTTCACAATACTTTTTATTGTGAAAATAAAAAAGTTTTATTTTATTTTTCAAGTGACATCGTGGTGACTCTGTAGTAAAACTTCAAAAACAAACAAAAAAACTTCTGGATGAAGATAGACAATGGTCTGGTAGTTACCTGCCTTGCAGGAAAATACATGTTAATATACTTCTAATGTAAATGCTATCTATGTTATTTTGCTGTCTACATTATTGTCTATCTACAAGATAAGTATTGTTTCCTTTTTATTTTTCCTGAAAATTTTAGGGGATTTATTCTGCCTTGAAACCAATTTTTATAATACCGAACTACAGTTACTTTTCTTCACACATTTCACAAGCAGTTTAGCAAGAATCATTGGCAGACTGGGAGAAAAAGTGATCTCTGCACACAAACATAGAGAGTATTACGAAAATACCTAGTGTGTCTGTTACCTCACATTTATAGTGGTAATGAAACTGTATATGCAGACAGTTTTCTATTTAGAGACTAGAAGTTGATTGGAAGATAGTCCCCAGTTATGTGAAATGCCATATCTGTAATTGTTTAAAGTGCTACCTTTTGTATTATCTGTTCAAAAGAAGAATTTCTATGCTTTGTTTTATTTATTTATTTTTAAATTTATTGATCATGTGCAGTGATGCTACTTTTGTATTCTGTTTTTGGTGGTTATACATTTTCTATTCTTTGAGCAGCTTTTTACTTGGATTAGGTTGTAGTTCAAAAAAATGAATGTAAAGCATAGTCATAAAATAGAACTCATTAATTATATTAAATATTCCTGATTTGAACCACATAAAAGTCAATTCTGACAGAGAGCTCAGGGAAAAGAGTACAGCATTTTTTAATACAGGTCTCCTGAGGTCTGAAATAATATGAAATGTGTTGATCCAGTACACTAGTCTGAGATGCACAAGATTGTTACTCTGAGTACTAAGTGATCTTCTCTCTTCGGGTTACCTAATGAATCACTACTATAAAGGACTACAGAAGTCGTTCAGAATTTTGCATGTCTTCAGGATGGATTATATCGGAATTAAAATAATTTTATGCTCTGTTAGCCTTCCAAAAGGCAACAATGGTAAGGAAGTGTTGCAAATACATAAACATGCAAACCTTTTTATCATTCCTAAATAATAAATAAATAGCCCTTTGAGGGTTTGAAGAATAATTCTGAAGGAACAGATATGAGGAAGACTTATGGGTCAGAAAAAGAGTAAAATATGAATTCAGCAAAAGTGCCTGTCTTTGTATATAATATGCATGTGAATTCCGCTGCTGGAGCAGTGCTGTCTGCTATAAAGAGCCCAACTGAACGTGAAATTCCATTTCCAATGGTCAAGTTTCTGTCAGATAATATCAAAGCTGGCTTCTGAGGTGGCACAGGGTTTCACAGCATGACCTCAGCAGGCCACTGCTGTGAGATCAAGTTTGAGAACTCTGTTCCCAGAGCTTTTATATAAATCACAACTACCTGAATCAAAATTTCCTAATAGACTTAATAGACTCTGAAACCAAGAGCAAACTTCAGGAAAGAACCCAAATTAAGGGTTGAGCAGTTTTCATTTCTATAGAATGAAAATATGAAATGAGGTGGGTTTAACTGGGGAATTGCCAGATGTAATTATGTATATCACTGGAGAAAATACTCTCTACGCTTGCTTCCTTGTACATACAGCAAGGGGTAAAGAAGAATCTGGAAAGAATGACAAGTCTCTTTATCTGGACACTTCCCAACTCTGGAGGAAGCAGAATACAGTGGAAAGGTTTGGAAAACTGATGGAAGATAGCAGTGAAATGCTAGGTAGTAACAGAGTAATAATAATCACTCAAGCAGTAATAATAATCTCAAAAGCAGGAAAGACTTTGATATGGAAAAGAGAACTGTAAAAATGTGAGAACGTTTCATTAATTATTTTTATGTATCTATTTATAAAATGTTAACTGATGTATATTTTCAAAACAGCTATATAGATTATATCTTATTGCCAGTCTGAGGATTCAGAATGTGTTCTGTTCTGATTCCTGTTAATGCTATCCTGGCATGTCTTTCTTACAGTCAGATAACTGAATCCAGTACCTAGACTAATCTATCTGATTTCTCTGGTTAAAAGTAGGTAAGAATTGGCATATTTGTAAGTGTTCTCTACTGAATATCTTAAAAGACTTATCCTTGTATTCTTTCAGTACACCAACTCAGTATGAAGTCACTACATGAAAGGAAACCTTATGCTATTAATACATTATTCATGTTATCTTAATATTCACGTTTCTTCCCCAGATGATATCAAAACACAGTAAAATGACAAGACCCTTCTATGCAGTCTTTCTGTTCAAGTTAAATCCTATGTATTTTGATGTGTGTAACATAAATTATAACAGTACCAGAATACTAATTATAGTTGCATCAGGCATCACAAAATTAGGGAGTACGTGCATGTGCACACATATATGTCAGCACTTCTGGACACCCAAGTTCTGTGTTGTTTTTCACAAGGCAACCATTATGCTACAGGTGGGAGCCCGATGGACTAGTTTGTAGGCAGTGCGGACTTTGGCAGGATTGCAAAACAGCTCAGGCTGGAACAGCCTTGGGTGTTCACTTCTGCTCAAACCAGGGTCAGCTGCTAGGTCATGTCTGTGTCTAGTCAGTTCTTGGAAACTTCCAAGGGCTGAGTTTGCTCAATTTTTTGGGGTAAACTTCATGGGGCAATGTTTTCCTTTGTACCTATTCCAAAACTCTTTTGCTTCAGTTTCTTTTACCCCATTTTACCACCATGCATGATGCTAAAGGGCCTGCGTCCTTCCTTCCTAATGGATTGTGACTCATTTTTTTACCAACAAGATAATGTAGTTCCATCTGTACTGTCAGAAATTCTTTACAGTAGTAAAAAGGATTGAGTAACGTTACTGTTTTTTTTTTTTAAAAATGTTTAGACATAAACATGGCTATCAAAATATGATCAATCTTTCCAAAGTGGGGGTATAATTTACCAAAAAAATAACAATACCTTGCTGTTGATTAATCCTTTCTATTTTTTTTTTAAATGAAAGAAGACATGTACAATATGTTTTGATGCCAGTCATATTGTAAAGTACCAAGTTATCTCAGTCCATGTTATTTTTTCATTAATTAAATCAAGAAAATGCAGACTTGCTACTCCATTCCCATGACCTGCTTTCCAATATTCCCTCTGTGAAATTAATTGGGAGAAAAAACTATTTATTTCAGTTTACTTACTGTGGCCACTGTAACATGCAGGGTGGAGAAAGGCTGACGGATAAGGTCTTTCATCTTTTTCTTTTAATTCCAGGATTTAAAAGCAGTTCTCAAATGGAAGACGAATATATGTAGTCATAAGATCCAAGCTATGTCTGTGAATGTGCAAAAGGAAGTTTATTTTACGGCTTTTCAGCCATTTGTCAGATGCTTGTACATTGTGTTGGGAATTTTATTGTAGTCATTTTAATGCCTTTTTTTAGAGTTAATTTTCAAATAATTATTTCAGATTTTAAATAGCTATGTTTAATGTATACTGATATTGCTACTAGTTTCCTTCCGTGTTATAGTTTATGAACAGAGAAGAAAGAAGGGTCTTCATATGAGTGTTTTCACACCATATCTGCATTGGGTGTGCTCTTACTGTTGTGCTTTAACCCAGCAGGCAGCTAAGCACCATGCAGCCCTTCGCTCATCCTCCTCCCACACACACAGTAGGTATTGGAGAGAATCAAAAAAACAAAACAACAAAAGGGTAAAAACTCATGGACTGAGATAAAGACAGCTTAATAGGACAGAGAAGAAAGGGAGAATAATAATGATACTAATAAAAGAATATAGAAAGCAAGTGATGCACAATGCAATTGTTCACCACCCACTGTCCGCTGCTCAGCCAGACCCCAAGCAGCAGCATCTCCCCCCTGGCAAACTCCTCTGTAGTTACTGTTCAGCATGACACCCTATGGTGTGGGATATTCCTCTGGGCAGCCTGGGCTAGCTGTCCTAGTTGTGTCCCCTCCCAGCTCCTGGTGCATCCCCAGCCTCCTCCCTGGAAGGGCAACACCAGGAGCTGGAACATCCTTGGATCTGTGTGAGCACTGCTGCTCTGCAGCAACTGAAACACTGGTGCTGCAGAGCAGCATTGCTCTCACCCTATCCAAAACACAGCACCATACCAGCTACTAGGAAGAAAATTAACTCTATCCCAGTTGAAACCAGGACATCTTACTTCAGTTTATGTAGAGGCTCAGACTGCAGCTACATGCCTGTATAGTTAGGGAACAATGAAAGATTCCTAGCAAAATCTCTTTAGGAGAGTAGCAACAAAGCATCCAAGAAGCTAAAATGTTTTTTACATACTATGTGGGGGAAGTAATCGTATGTTCAGAATTACTAGTACAGAAAACTCTTAAAATTGCTAGGATGCATATTTCCTCTTTCTTCAAATGTGAAATATATGTATAAGATGTTATATTAGATTATTTGAGGTGAATTGTCAAATGACAGCTCAGCACTTTCTGTTTTTAATGACTTTTTAAATACTAAGCAAAGTATAAAAACAAAATAAGGAAAACATTGTGAAAAGTACTTTGGAAATGGCATCCAAATCCTATTCATATAAGTGCAGAAATATATATGATAACTAAAGCTTTCAGGCGCTCAGAGGTTGAGGAAAGCAATGGATTTAAGGCATTTTGAAAATACATGACATTTACTGAAGATAAAAAGTAGTGCAGATACAAGTCAAATGTAAGTATTCTCACATTCCAAGTGACGTGTTTTTTTCCTTTACTGAACAGGGTAGATGCATTTTGTCCTGGTCCAAGTCTTATTTTTTATATCAAAGGACTGGTATACATGTGGTACAATTAGAATTAACAGATGGAGACAGTAGGGTGGATTGTACAGGTTCAGAGCTTCACAGATCTCACTCAGCATGAAAGAACAGTGCAACTAAAATATACCCTTTCTTCTAATTCTTCTTGCTAGAGTTGAGGAGGAAGGGAAAAATAGCAAAAGAAAGGAACAAAAATGCAGTACTATTTGAGAGCTTTACATCTTTCCATGAAGCAGTTTAGCTCAGACATAGTGCAGGAATTAACTGAATTTACTACATTGCAAGGAAGCAAACTCCCTTGCTTACCACTTATGTACTTTCTTTCAAGAAACGGTAGTTGGCTAAGATGCCTAATGTACCTTCATTCTATTGTTAGAATTGGTATCTGAGCAGGAGAATTGAAAAAATATCCTCCTTTTTTTTTTTTTTTTTTTTTTAATCCTGTATCACTTACTGTAAATAGATATTGATAGCAAGTCTCATGGATATCTAAATTAAAAACAAAGAGAGGGAATCAATTTCATAGTAGATTAATATTGTCAACCTATAATGAAAGGGTCAATTATATATGTATTTATATACACAAGTTCTGCTGTGAAATTATTCAAACCTGTTTTAATAAACATACATTGAAGTTGGAGTTAGTCATTTTCTAAAGGCGTACAGATGGAATATGATTGGCATCAAATGTAAATTTTAAAGGAGTTGGCAAAGAATTAAGGGAGGGAAAATAAGGGTGATGGGAACTGACACAACACATGGCTCTTGTCACAATAAGTAT
The DNA here is from genome assembly GCA_011074415.1 of Stictonetta naevosa. Taxonomy (NCBI): domain Eukaryota; kingdom Metazoa; phylum Chordata; class Aves; order Anseriformes; family Anatidae; genus Stictonetta; species Stictonetta naevosa. Next base: position 97,109,636 of record CM021697.1, read on the forward strand.
CCCAAACCTTTAACATAATGATGGGTTGCAGCTTGTACCAGTAGTTTTTAGGATCATTACTTCTGACGAGATTTCCTTTGTAACCATTGGACATAAAGTGTTTTGGTTTCTTTTTTCTTTTCTTTTATTTCCATAACACTTTTGAGAAAATATACATTGAAATTGGCTTATTTGCATTTGAGGGTTAGGTTTGTTATATATCCTTGTGTGAGTATCAACACTCCTTCATCTGTCCAGAAATTACCTATTATAGCCCTAGAATGCTTCTCTACACTGGTGTTAGAATACTATATGATGATATCAAAGATCTTTGCAAGAGAATGAAAGAAGGGGAAGTGGGAAAAAGATGAAAAATACAGAATTTTAGCCTACAAGCAGAGACAAGTCAGTCAGGAAACAGAAGGGAGGAATAAATGGTCAATCTTGAGAGAGAAGGGAGGTCATCAGCAGAGTCACACGTGTCTGGGTTGCTCAGCATTTTCATTAACACTGAAATAAGTAGACAGAATTTACTGATGACACATAGTTTTTCAAGGTAACAAAAAACAAAAGGGCTATCTATTATGAATTCAGGGAAAATATTACCATATTAAGTGACTGCAGTAAAATAGCAGACAAAATGCAATCTAGATCAATATGGAGCAATGCACATGGGAAATAAGCACTTCTAACTTTACATATGTAATGATGGATTCCTAGCTGACTATTATCACATTGAATTTGGGAATTATGATTGATAGTTATATGAAAATGTCAGTTTACTGCTCAATAGCAGTCAGAAAAAGAAAAGGCAAATCAAATGTTAAGAATTATTAGGAAAGACATATAGAAAAAGGGAAATAACATTATTATGCATATATAAAAATCTCTAATGTAGTAATATTTTGAGTACTATCTGAAGTTCTTGTCCTGCCATCTCAAAAGCATGTAGCAGAACTGGAAAAAGTCTAGAGAAAACCAGTAAGTGGGATTGCACAGAAAGACTAACCGAAGGGTGTCTAGACTGGGTCGGACTTTTCAGCCCTAAAGGCAGATAAGCAAAGATTGAAAGATAGATGGATAGGGTGGAAATTTACACACCATGATTGTGGTGGAGAAACTGAATTTTGAATGATTGCCCACGAGCTCTTCAGATTCAAGAACTGGAAACATTCAGTAATCTTAGCAGGAAATGGGTGTACAGTGGAAGGAAAAAAAAAAAAAAGGCTCATCATCTTCTTTTATGTAACAGACTGAGGGACTTCTTACAAGATGTAATTTCAAAAATTGACAGTACAAATTACTCAAAGAAAAAGTGCTCTTACATACCAAACAGTACTTTTAACTCTGGCAGTCCATTACCTGATAATTGCTGGATATAGGGAAAGCATATTAAGGAAGTAGCACTATGCCCTTGCCCCAGTAGTGCGCTCTCTGACTGGCATTGACTATTGGCTGCTGTTGTAGGCAGGAGGCAGACAGACCATGGCAAAACTATATGCATATAAGCTATGATTTTAAGCAAGACCTATATCAAACCACCTCCCTGTTTATTTGCAGTGTAGCTTTTTTTCTTTCACCAACTCCGCAGCTAAATGTAGTCTAAGACTTAAAAAATATAATTTAGTTTTATAATAATGTAGATTTTTATTTTTCTAACGCTGGGGAGTAATAATATAAAATTTGTCAGGGACTATGTATTTATAGTGATATCGCTAAAACACCAGTTCCCAAAATTGCTAGGTCTACCTTTGCTGATGATATATGGCTAGCAGATTACCTGAATTTTCCCCTTGGTTCTCTGCCAAACTAAATGCTTAGAAAAACAAAATTCTTTACAATAATTATTAGAAGCTATATGCTTAAATATGAGCTCTTATCATAGTCAAGACACTGAAATTATTTCCCTGTTTTTCAGAAACACAGCCTCCCTCAGTAGTTCAGAGAGCTCAGACTTCCTCATGAAGTTAGAAAAGTTTAACCTTTCCAGGGCTCACTCTACAGATTGCTTTGAGTTCTCCCTTCATTGTGTTCATGTCACATTCCCATACTGTTTTGCATTTATATTAGCACATGTACTTTGCATTCAATTCTGTTCAACTGAAGTCAATAGAAATTTCACTTTTGACTTCAGTCACAGTAGAAATGAGTCACAAGCAAAGAACATGACAACACCTCCTTTTCAACGCAGGAATTACTATTTCCTATATCTGCTACAGAGGCTGTAATTGCTAATGTGGGACCTGCATGTCTGTAATTTGCAACTTTGTAGTTTAAAAAGTTTCTGAGCTAATACAAACTGCTGAGAATAGAATTATAAAGCCAGTGTATCTATTTCACATTTATTTCTCTCCCTGCTTTCTAGTTTAACTTCTCATCTACCATCATCATTTTTAATTGTGCTTAATTTGATTTAACACAAACTTTTTTTTTTTAAGTAATATGCTTTTTTTTTTTTTTTTTTTTTTTTTTTGGTATTCCAGGTATTGCCTTAGCAATTTTGCAGTATATGTAACCAATCAATAAATAAATACATACATTAAGTGTAGTGCAGTGTGATCTTTACAAGGAAAAAAATAGTGAGGTTAGAGCAGATAAACTAAAAGGTTGTTCATGAGATCACTTAGGATAAAAGAAATAATTTTTGTTTTCTTCACATTGCATATACTAAACTAAGCTGGAATATATCTGCATACCCAGCAGCTTGCTATAGTTTGTTGGGATGGACTTGAAGAGTCATTCGAAGAATTCAGAACTTCCCACAATGTTATATAATGCAGTGCCTATTCTCTTGTAGCTCTGTTTTCTTGTCCTAATAAAGATATGAACATTCAGGATTTAATATTATTCTATGCTTGTTCTTGGAAGATGTTTGTGCATTGAATCCTCACTGTGGGCTGAAGCCATGATGGTCATTCTGCAGGTAGTTTACGTCCAGATGAGATGCTCCTACCAGTGGCTGCAGTGCTTGTAGAGAGGCCGGGCAGACAGGCTCGCACCAGTTTTTAGGTACTGGTCTCTGTCTAGCAATTATTCTTCTGTGAAACAAACTACTATATTTTTGGTCCTGAACGAGGAGTCTCTGAGATTTGGATTGAACTGCACAGGTTTCCCAATCAGAGGCAGTTCAGGGCATTTTTGTAAGTGTGGTTCCAGACACCAAGGGAACTTCAAATACATAAATACATAACTTCATTTTTTTTTTTTTTTTTCTGCTCTTGGAAGAAAAGATGAAATTTCAGACATCTCAATTCTACTTATATTAAGTCCTTACTTTTTTATTTGGCAGATGCCTTTGCCTGACTTTCACATCTGAAAAGTAGGGCTGTGCTGTACTTCCTGACAGGAATGTTATAAAGATAAATATGCAAAACAGTAGGAGATAGCTTAGGTACTGTGGTTATTCTGGGCTACAGCAGCACTAGTTATCCTGAGATAGGCTCTTCAGGAAAGATGTGGATAGCAGCATCTTCAATGCAGTGAAGAAAGATAAGTAACTACTCTCAAGAAGTAAAATTTCGTACCCCATCGTTTGCTTTAGAGTATTGGAAATGCTGTGATTCCACTCTAAAATATGTTTTAAAATAAGATCCACAGACAATCTCTCTTTTTGCCTATATTTTCTATTTTTGTCTGTTTTCTAATTTTGTCTACTTCAGCTCTACTTCTGCAATCAGAGTCCAGTTTTACGTGCATTCATGGTATATATGTAACAATTACGCTTTGCACAAGTCTAAACACCTGCCTGCAAGATCTGGCTATAATACTAGGCACCAGAACAAAATGGAATTCTGTAAATCCATTTGTAAAGCTACTGTTTGCACACTTCCTCACTAAGACAGTTGAATGTATTTTTGTGTATTTTCAAGAAGTAGTTCCCTGATGCACTTCCATATATTGCATTTTACTTAAACAAAAACCTAGAACTCAAGTTAAAATTATTCTCTGTCCACAAAAAACAAACTAGCAAAACACTCTCAGAGAAACAAGAAAACTAGATGGCAGGTTAAAACTGATCGCTGTATTTTAAAGATGTATTTACATTGTAATCATTAAATATCAATGTATCCCAGATATGTTTTTCACTTTTCTGTCATAAATCAATGAGAAAGGAACACAAATCAATTTAAGCCTCAGAAAATAAGTTGTCAGGACTTCAGGAATTAGTTTATCATTGCCTACAGTGTATTTTAGAAAGAACACTGCAGCCCACAATTTTACATTTTGTATCTTTTTAAAAAGTGATATAGTGGCATTCAGAATGTCATATATGTAATGTATATAATTCAACAACAAGTTCTCAACTGGTCTTTTATAAAACGCAATTTTACAGTATCTGTGAATACTAGGATTTTGTGTGGCTTGTGTTTGAATTAGTTTTCTTTTACTTTTTTTTAGGCTTTCTACTATAGGAAAATATTTCCAAAATATCTTTATAAATAATTTCTAGTTACTATGCTACCAGATGTCAATATAATCTAACTGTTGCCTGGGTGGGGTTTCTAACCTAAAGTCTTCTGAAGTTATTGCAAACTGTTGAGTGCTTGGAGCTTTTGAAAAGTTGACATCTCTTTAAGGTGGGAATTTAGATTGTCTTGGAATAAATAAAATAGGGCTAAGGAATCAGATCTTTACTTTTCAGTGAATTGGAACCAGAAAAGAGGGGGAAATCTTGTCTAAACTTTCATATTATTAAGTCTTGCTGTGTGTGGGGGTGAAAATGATTTAAAAAATTATAGAAATATTTATTTAAAAACAAATTTAAAAATTGTGTTGTACTAATGTAATATTTCTACTGTTACTGGCAAGCATTTCTGGACCACTTTCTTGATGTATAGATGTTTCACAGAGGAAGTATCAGTAAAGATTGAGGGTAAAGTATTCAGTAATGAGATGAGCATTTTTCCCTTGTTTTTTGTGCAGACTGCTTGTGCAGCTTAATTCAGTTCATTTAATACTGCTGTGCTATTTTCAAGTAGTCCATAAAGTTAGATAATAGTGCTTCGTGAGTCGTAGGTATATATGAGAATAAAAAGAAAATACTCAAAAGGTCAGTTTTTAAAGTGATTATGTATTTCTGCATACCTAGAGAAGTTCTTCTCAATGTTATACATTTAAAAACAATAATTTGCTATATTAAGATCTGCAATATGCTCAGTGGAAGTCCAGTTTATACAAATGCAGTGACTGAGTGACTGTTTATTGATGTTCCTCCTTATACTCTTCATAGTAACATTTAAACTTAACTTTCTTAAGAAAAAGAAATGGATCAGTGATTAGACAGGCTCAGATTGATGACTTTGACATACAGTGCTGCTGTACAGAGAGTACAAGGATCAAAAGTTAAACCTATGCTGTAACTTCTAAGGCTATTACTAGTACTTATCTTTGCTTGCAAAAAGTATAAAGAAATTGATTTCACACTTATCAATTCACTTCTTATTTTTCAGCTCAACAGAAAGCTTTTTTAATGAGTGAAAAGGTAATCAATTGATAGTGGTTGCCTCTCTGGGCAATTCAGAGATTATCTAATCATGGAATTTAATCCAAGAAAATATATTTGGTCTTTAAGAATTATGGTGGCTTGACTTGGTGAATTTGACTGATACCATAACTGACATGATCTGACATTTCATAATGGATACATATGTTACTAAATTAAGGTAGTTAAAAGTTCAGGCTCAAAGCCTGCAAAAAATATACAATTAAAGTAAACCAACAAAGCTATAGACTTTAATAGCGCTGTCTCAAGAGAAAAGAAAATAAAATTTGTGACTTTGAGCACCTGACCAAGCTCTGAAAGAAAGAATAAATGTATTCACCTTTAATGGTTAGAGTTAGGAATTGCACAAAGAAGTCTGTGGTGGTTTCTTGGATCTTCTGGATAAGTATGTCTATTTGGACAAGTATTGTAATTTTTCTTTGCACACATTTTTACATCTATGTAATGGAGATAAAACTTCCCCATTTGTATGAATTGCTCAAAGACCTGCAATTATATGTATTCTTTACATTTCAGTCATCGCATCTGTATATGCATGTATTTGCATTTTATGAATGCTTTATATATGCATATACAATGTGCGTATATGTATCTAAATTGGGGTATATTTTATAAACAAACACAGGTATGTACATCTTAAAATTTCTTTTCTATTTAAGAGGTTGAAGTGCATCATTGAATGAAGTGTTAGGAATATGATAAAGGAAAGGAAAAGATGCTGTTTAAATCTGATGAGAAGTAATATCAATTTTTGAATCAACATACATGCAGCTTGTGTAGTATCTGTGTCAGAATTATTGAGCTTGAAATCTGATCAAAGATAGGAGTTATTGAAACATAGTGTTTTAGAACTGGAAATTCTTCTTTGACAAGGCAAGACAAGACTGCAATAACCTTGACTTAGACGTGGAATCAGAATGATTAGAGTCTGTGCAAATTTCAGACCCACTCCTTGACAACAAATAAATGGAGGTGTCGAGTCTCATTTCGATCACCTTCAGTAATGACCTTGAATGCATGCAAATGTGAAATTTGCTCAATGGGGACTCTATGGTAACTCTGTGATTCAACTGTGAAATTAGAGTAGCTTGTACTTAAACTGGAATTTCACACCTGCTGAACTAGCAGTCTGTTTTTGAGTTACAACAGGAAGGAAAGACACACTTTACAAAGCTAGGTTTTCATCTGTTTATATGAAATAATTTCTTTTTCTTCATTTATGACTAAATAAGCAAAAAAATAATTTTAAAACTCAGTGAGTGGAACCTGAGACAAAATAACTATGATGGATTTTATTTGAAAGTTACATTCACTCTATTTTTAAAACATGTTTCACCATTGAAGTAAGTGCTACAATCTTTGCAGATGCTGTATGTATATAAGAACTTACTGAAACACCGTAAATGTTCTTGTTCTTAAAAAGGAAAAAAAAATTCAACACAGTGTATCTGATGCATGAAGCAGATTAAAAAAAATAAATAAATTACTAAATTCAAGAATAATAGATACGTACTTAATTCAATAGCTGAGTCCACCAATTTATTTCTTGGCCTTGCTGTAGACAGAATGTGTTTTACAGTGGAATGGAATATGCATTATTTGAAGAGTGGTATAGTGCCTGTCGTGCCCTATCCCAAGCACTTTCTAAGGCCAATTGAATATTGGCTCTGTAGACAAACAGTGCTTTCACAGAAGTGAATCTCAAATGGAATTGCATATTATGAAGTATTTTTTGTGAGGCAGGAATTGGCAGTTTCTGATGATATACATCCTCTGGAATTGTGTCATGCCAATGTCATTTCCTATCTTGGCCACCAACTGAAAAAGAGAGAGAGCTGTTGTATCCAAGTTCCACATCCAGTCCCCTAACCACGTATGTGACTGTGAGAAAAATTAAAACCTTAATAGACTCTCACTGACAACGTTACTAGGGGGACTGTTGTAACTTATTTCAGACATGCAGCCAATTTAGACTGAAAGTGCAATTTTTCAGAGTTTTATGTCACTATCATCTCATGCTATCCTGCTCACTGCAGGAAGCAGTGGACTCCTTCCTCGTCTTTTCCAGAGACATGCTAACTGCACATGAGATGAATACCTGAACTGATCTTTCCATGGTCTCTCTCCCTCATGGCAAGTACATGCAAAGAACTCATCGCCTACTCATCAAGGACTTTTACAAGTCAAATAAATTAATATGCACACAGAATACTGAGTTAACAAACATTACTGAAAAAATGAATCATTTTGCTTGGATGCATATTCTTTTAAAAGATTTAACAGTTGGCTACTTAAACTGTGTCCAAAAAATAAGCAGTCCAAGTCATGTATACAGCTTTTCATTGAAAACTTTTGCTTGTTCATACACTTTTAATGAAAAGAAAAACGTAATGGGATAACAAATAGTTCAATAATTTTTTAAATTATGGCTGTATGAAAACTGTATGATTCCATACAAAGCAGAAGACTCTCCTTACATCCCAGAATGTCTCCCTGCGTGCAATGTACAGTGGAAATGTCTATACTGGAATTTGGGCAACAACACCTGTATTTTAAAAGGAGCTTTTGTGTTCTGAAGAAACGGCTGTGTCTTCCCCACTTCTTTCTTTCATGTAGCTGTCCTCACATCTCGTAAATTCTCTGGTGTATAAGCTGATTAATCAGGCACTGGAGAAAAACAAAAAAATGAGGAAATGTGCTTGTCTACTTTCGTGGTTAGGACATCACATCTTTCCAATCTTTGGACTTCATTCCTGCTATTTTAAGAGGGTTGAATTGAGAACATGTCCAATGCATATCTCTTCCTGCCACAATTAATGCTTCAAACATTTGTCACTTCCCCGAGATAAAATCTCATGACTTGAAACTTCTCAAACAGAGAAGGAAAAAAAAAAAAAAAAAAAAAAAAAGGCTTCTGTAGGGGCTTTCCTGCTCTAGATACTGGACTGTTATAAAAATAAAGACCTCCACAATCACAGCCTTCTCCTTAATGTGTCAAATGCCAAGTCCATTCACAACAGCCAAGTCACTGTGATTTCAGTGACTTGGTATATATATTTGTAGGTATATATATTTAATGCATTTGCCATTTCTCGCATTTTCTCGGTTTTTATTCCCCCCCCCCCGGCTTTTTTGGCGGTTATTTATTTATTTATTTATTAGGAAATCTCTTCTAAAAAGTCGAACGAAAAACTAAATGCTGACATAGTTGCTATGTTTAAATTTTATTTAATCATCATGGAAAGATTTTTTTCAATAGCCGTATATGATCCTAATAGGCACAAATTATGAAAAAAAAAAAGTTATAAAATGTATCCTGTTGTTCTGTGATTAGAGATCAGATCTCTTACTTAGCTTACCAGATTTTTTCCAGCTCACATCGCATGTAACAGTGATAGAAATATAAGCATTTGCATTTCACTAAAGATTTGTAGAGTACATTCTGTTTGGACAAATAGTATTTTAATTAATAGTTAAATATGTAATTATTTCAAGGCAAATGTATTTCCATGTAGTTGTGCAGAATCCATAGGCCCTGCTCTGGAAAATGCCTTAGGCAGATGCTTATATTTAGACTGATGAGGTCTGTTAACTTTGATAAAACTAAACTTATGCTCTAAGTGGTTTGCTGGATTGGGGCCATAGACTCTGTATTTGAGTTGGATTTTTATCTTTAATCCTTCATCCATTTGTTAAAATTTTTGATGAATTTTGTTCTTTTACATAGAATTATATTTGTTTAATGCTACTGGTTTCCTAATGTAATTATCTTCCAGGCTTCATTAATCATGTTTAAAGTACTTTCAGATATTCATGCATAATTTCTATGTGCTAATTTAACCTGGTTATTTTAATTCATTCAATCTCCTTAAGTATTATAGGATAGGCACATATATGTGTGTCCTGGGTAACAGACTGATCTGATTCTCAAAATTTAAGTGTATATATATGTATATATATACACACACCTTATACATATTTGTATAAGGCTTAGCTATAATGAAGAATGGTAGTGTTTCACATTGTAATTGCAGTGCATACACTTCCCTCGTAAGTCTGAAACCTGTTCTAAAAGTTTTGCAAGTAACCGCAGATAGAGGTTTTTACTGTGAACTTTTTACTGTGAACATTTGTTTGCATCAGAATCTATTTCAACAGTTATATTAGTGAGAAGCAAGTGGAATGTAGATCAAATAGAAGCTGGCATTTGAAAAGTTAGGGTAAAGAATATAGTATTTTATACATATGATCCCCTTTTGTAATCACAAGGGTTTGTTACTGAGCTCTTCAACTTTTTTATTTGTATTTTTTCCCTTTTCTGTTTTATAATCATTAGTTATTCCTTCTAGTTAGAATATCAAAGATTTCAGGCATGAAGCATATATAGTTTGTGCATGCTTGTACAGCATCTATCATAATGATTCTAACTGATGCCTGCAACTCCTGCCTTTAAACAAATAATTATAATTGTATAAGGAAATGGATACACTTTACTAGTCTTAGGAGACAAGAACATCCTGAGTACTACTGCTGCTTGCCATACATCAAAGTGTAGGCCCTGATCCTTCTCTATTAAGCTAATTAATTATAGCATGTTTTCATTATTAATTATTAAACATAATTAATTATCACACATTTCTAGCACCCATGGAGCTGGTAATAACTTAAATTTTATTAACAAGTTTTGAGACAATGTACCTTGAAAGACATTTTCATTATTTTATACTTTGTGTTGGAAAATTTCGGAATTTACATTGAGAATATTTGAGCAATTTAATTGTCAGATTTTGTTTCTGTTGTTTTTTATCATATAAAAAATAATCCTATCATACAATTTTCTTGTTTACTAACATTCTTTCTTAATTTTAATTAGTCCTTTTTTTTTTTTTCCTCTATCAGTATACTTGGCCATAGTCCATATCCTTGCTGGTTCACACTATTAGAGATTAATGTGATAACAGTAGTTAATGATGAGTGATTGAAAACATATTCCTAGAAATTGCAAACATACTTCCAAATTGTCCTTTTGATGCCCTTTGAATATTCATTCATTAACTCCTGTATATTTCATGTGCTTCAGTTAGAGAGAGAGACAGGGAAAGAGGTGGGCAAATTCCCTTCTTAAGATACATATTCCTTCATACCCCAAAATATGCCAGGAGGGAGACTGTTGATTGCCCAGTGCTCCATCAATAAAGAAACCTAAGGGCATTGTGAAATGAAGCAAAAAGCTCTGTGGACATTGTTCTGTAAGTTTTGAATATTTCTTGTTTCAGCAGTAATATTCACAAAGGCTCCTTATTTGAATTATTTTTTTTTCCTAAAATAAGTTAATGGGGAAACTCTGCAGATTATGGTAGATGACTACTTCTACTCTGATGAGAGTATATTCACTTAATAATTCTGTTGCTATTCTATTTTTAAGTGTTTTAATTCTAAATACAAAGAGTAGAAACATCCATATTGTTTGTCCTTTTGCATATAAAATACCATAGTAGAAAAGACATTTTGTTCTTGCTTATAGTTCTCTTGAGTTATGACTGTGTCTGGGTGACTGGTTCATCCCATCAAATCTGAACCTAGCTAATAAAAACAAAATCAGTTCTGTTCAGCAAATGCTAATGCCCTGGTATGTATTAGGCTTATTCTGCTGAACTGTTCACCTCCTCTTAATCATTAATCAATTTAGTGACAGCTTAAACATAGTAGCAACTTTTTTATGACACTTGTATCATGCCTTTAATAGCAGTGATCAAATGATTCAATGTGATGCTTTCTGGAAGAGATGCTGTTCTGCATCTTCTGTCTTCCTTTCATTTTATGCATCTAAGGGTATATGGTCAACCCTGAGTAATAGGATGTTTAACTGTCAGTCCTCATAAGTCAACACTAAAGACACTATATATCCAGTTTACTGCCAGATAGTTTGCTGATGGAAGAAAGCTGTTATTGTTTGCTACGTGGGCAGAAACTACCAGCATATAGGCAATAAAACCTAGGCTTGTGTCAATTTCTACTGGTTTATGATGTTAATGTAATTCTATGATCAACTTTTCAGTTAAAGATCAGCACTGCTTTTATTAATTTCTGGGAGATGATATTAATCGTATAAACTTAGACTTGAGTGCAGTTGGTTGAAAACATATAACCTTGCAGAGTTAAAATATGATGTTCCTTTTAAAAAGAAATAGTCTTTTTTTGTGCTGTTAGAAGTTTTCCACTTTCATGAGTGTATGCCTGTGTGTGTGAGTGGGGTGATGAGCACTTTTTAACTGTAAGAACTTTTTCTAAGAGCAATCGAAATACCAACCCAAAAGGGAAACATGCATAAGCAGGAGCAGTAGCTGCAGCCATGGCTTTGTTAAGTTTGTATTGAGCTTAATATTGCTTTTAGATATATAAGATTTAAACAAAAGAAACAGAAATAGGTGAAAAAAAATATTACAGGGAAAGGAATAGTTCCTCATTATTTCTAATAAACACTGTGTGAATTGGATGATGTTTTGAAAGTTAAAAACATAGATCTCAGTTTCCAACAGGAGCACCTGCAGTGCTCGCTGTAGCTCTAGTTGGAAAATGGTGCAGCCTGGAAGGTCTGCACATAAAGTATTAATTTTATTTTTAAGTAAGATCATTATCTCCTTTGTATTTTAAATACAGGGGAAAAACTGCAAGAGATCAATTAAATCTTTTTGTTCCACCCCAAGTAGACTTAGGTGAATATTGTGTATATATCTTGGAATTAAGTTATATTACATATAGCGAGATGGATTTAATAGTTAAAATTAAAAATGAATAAAACCTCTCATGTACTTCTCAAATAGATTTATTGGTCTGTATTCATTATATATAACATGCATAACACTGTAATAGAAACACTTTGGTGTCATTTGTTCAGACTCATCGGTATAATTCATTTTTGACTTAGCAGCCCATGAGTAAGTGAGAATCCCAAATGCACACTCCTAAAATCTGTGTGCCAAACCATGTCATCACCTGCTCTTTTTGAAATACACAGATGAAACCAATACCTATTAAAAAGGGTAGGAACGTGACAAATTGAAGGATGATTAAAACAATCAGTAGTTCTCATATGACGTTCTTGGTTGTATGGATGTAGGCCAAATTTACTGCTTAGCTTCGAAGACAGCTATTAATTTTCTAATGGTCTTTTCCTTGTTTACTCATTCGAAAAGTATCTTAGTGATTTAGAAATCCTATCAAGCTTACATTCACACAGTTCTAGCAAGGTAAAAGGATGTTATTATCCTGATTTATAAATGAGGATCTGAAATGCATAGAATCAGCTATTTCATGTTTCACTGGAGACACCTTGGACGTGGATTTTACAGCTTTTGAAGCATTCAGAGCTCAGACTCATTGTCTCCTGTTGCAGCTGTGAGCACTTGGCAGTTTTGGAAATCAGATGTGACGCAGCTGTGTGTAGGCTAAGCCCGGCTGATGGACAGAGGTCACTAGTGAGGTCTCTGCTTGAAACTTCTCAGCAGTCACCACAGAAGAAAGAGCTCCAGCCCATTTCTTCTTCTTACAAGCTTAACCACACAGCAGATCCTGCTGCTTCTGCCTCGGGACCTTATTCATGCTTTCTAAGCCCTCGTACCTGGAAAAAAAATAAATAAAATTCATAATGGTTCAGATTCTCCTGTAAAGCAGACTCAGTCTTTGCAGAAGATGATTCAAGCTGTGAACAGCTTTCTGCCTTGTAAGTAATGTCTGTTTTGGCAAAGCTATGTACAGTTCATGTGCTTCAATACAGGTACAAACTGTAAATTCTGGCATTTTACTAGTTCTGAGGCTTAGGTGTGCAGTTCTAAGTATTTCTTTGTAGTTCTCAAACTTCAAAAACAAATTTCCATCAGACTTTTAAATGGGGAAAATTTGAATTTAAATCTGAATCCTTAATTATGTAGAACTCGATCAAGAAATTGGCTGTTGAGAAAGTAGAAAATGCTATCTTCAGATGCTTCTTTATAGCCCTACAAGATTTTAAGGAAGTACTATTGTATTTTCACTTACAGAAGAGTTTAATGAGAATACTCACCTAGCCTGATATGCTTTCATTTTAGACCTGATGAGACCTGATCTCTGTAAGCACAAAATGGAATCAGTTGAATAGAACTTTTAAAAACACTAATTTTTCTTTAATGTATTCATACATGTTTAAAATATACCATTGCCTTTTATGATAAAAAGGCTTGTTCTTCTTAGTGTGCTCTTTAGGGTTATCTACACCAATGCAAAAGGAACTTTAAATGTTACATTTGATACTCTTTTCATCAGGAAGGCAACAAAAAAGGCCCTTTGTAATCTTCATACCTTTAGGATGTGCTCATTACCAGATCGCAGACCTGGCATGATGCTTATCATGTGGATGCTATTAAAGAAAGAACAACACTATGTTTTCAGAAAATGAGAAGATTTGCTGTGCATTCTTGGTGCTTCTCATGGGTGGGAGCATGCTGTACATGCTCATAACCATTATCATGCATGTGCATGATCCCCAAATTTCCCACATAAAAGTTTTTTCTTCATAAAGTTGATCAGTACACTTGCATTGTCAGTAACTGATGAAATAACAATAAAACAAGCTAGCACCTACCTAGCTTCATGTCAACCTTAGCTAATATGCGAGCGCTATATTAAGCTCTTGTCATACTTGCACTCTTCATCTCATTGTAAGGTACTTTATATGTATATTCATATATAAGTATATACACATATATGTATGTGTATTTCTACGTACCAATATAGATAGGTAGTGCCATTGGCGCCATTCATTACTAAAAGCTGTTGTTGGAGCAGTAGAGATGCTGAAGGGTAGAAATGATTTTATCAGTGATACTGGCAGATCTATAAAATATGAAAATACAAATGTGAAGAAATAATATTAATATTTGTTAAAATAAAATGGACTAGGTAAATTGTGTAAACATTATAAAATTAATATCATTTCTTTCTTTCTTTAATAAAGGGTAAAAAGATACTTATTCGCTAAAGGAAACTGTACCTGGTGCTGCCAGTAACCTAAAATCACTGAGCATCTGAGCTCAATTCTGAGAGAACAGGTTCTCTTTCTTCTATAATGTGTATTGTTTTCACACTTTGTTTAGATAATGGTCACTCATATGGTGGCATCATCATTAGCATTTACTTAATACGATTTTGCTTAGAAAAAGGTGTAATATTACTTCTGCTTCTCTTTTAGTTCATGCTTACAACAGAAAAAGAGACAAAAAGGTAGGCATTACTCAGGGTGCTGCTGAGGCGAGAAGTACTCCGGTCCCCAGGTTGGAGCTCTATTTTTTATAACCTTGACTAGTAAGATGGATATATTTCCAACTGATCGAACCATAGAAAGAATAATGTGTCTCAGATACACTGGCAAATATCCATACTCATTTAGTCACGTGTGAAGCAGTACTTCAATTGAGTGTTTAGATCTTCACATGGGAAGGCTCGTTTGTTTCAGCATAGGAAAACAATTTTGGAACAAACACTGGGAGATAGGGAACTGTGATATATGGCCAGATATTCTGCCCCGGAGCTTTTTTATTGCAGTGAATGTTTGCTGTTAGTGCTTTGTAGTGAAGAATATTCTATCATATAACACCAGAATATGTTGTTGGAATGGACAAAATGTTCTTTGTCCGAGCTTGTATATGTTTTTGCTTGTTTTGTAGAACAAAACAATCACTCTAGTCCATCCATGGCATTTTCTAGTAGTCATATAGGTATTTGCTCAGAAATTTAAAGTTGAATCTCATCAACATTGTTCTCATGTACCAATACTAGCTTTTCTGTTTCTAGGAGTGTATACTTCCTTATACTAATTAGACAGGATGGAATTCAATTTAAAATAATTTCAATTTCCTGGTTAAAAAAAAAAAAAATCTAATGAGAACCACTTTGGATACTGTTTGTAGGACTTTGTACAATCCTTTTAATTTTTGAAATATTCTTTGTCTCAGAACTTGAAAACTTTGTACCAGTCTGTTCCTAAAAAATCTCTTAAGTGTATGTTATTCAATGTACACAAGTTCATTCTGGTAAGCTGAATGACACTGCTCTGCAGAAAACAACCAAAGTGTCAAAATTAGTTTTATGTCTTCAAATACAGTTCATGTTCAAATGCATCTCTGAACGCTTGGCATTGTTAGCTATTTTGTAAATTTCATCGTAATTGTTAATTATCAGAGGGATGGCAAAACAGACATTGACAAGGATTTTTCCTTAACTGTCTTGGTTAGAAAACACCTAAATTGCTCATGTGGTTTGTTGCATTGTGGTGTTTCTGTCCTCTGGATTGCCAGACACTGGCCTCAACAGGGCTTGTTATGCGTTGCACAGTAACATTTTAGGTAAGGCATTCCTTCTGCATAACATGCAGAAGAAAATAGGAATCAGAAAATTTGGTGTGTATGCTGTGCTTATGTCCAGAAAGTATCCAGATCCCCAAAATGGGAACTTTGCCTAAGACATTTATTTGTTTGCTTGATTACCTCTACTCCCTTTCCTTGTGTCTAATTGTCCAGATTAGGATCTTCTGGGGTTTCACTCTATGTATCATTCAAGAATTTCTATAAAAGCAGGCTAATTTGTTAGATCCATAAGCCTCACCTCCATGTGAGGCTTGGCTGGGCCTGGCATGGGCCAGGTACTGACTGTGGGCACACCAGTCTGGTATCTTGAGGGGTGTTGTCTTGTGCCTGTCGGCGCTGCCGCTTGATGCTGTAAGCTGATGTGATGCTGCTTTGCTGTCACAGGAGTGCAGCTGGCCACATACTGTCTATTTCTAGAAAAGTCAGTGTCACTCCGTTGCCCTATCCTAATGATCAATGAGGCCATACAGGAGTGCTGCAGAAAGAGGATAACTCCCTACCTACACCCTTGGAAACTGAGGAGACAAAGGGAGTAACGATCCCACCTTGATGCTCCTTCCTGCCTCTGCTTTGTTCCTACGTAGCAGAGAGGATTTAGACGCTTTGACCCAAATCACAGCTGACTGTAATAGTCTACAATATGATCCTACTTTTCTTGAGATGAGATTATTTGAAGAAACAGTTTTCTCTAATGATTTGTTTACCTATCGTCATCCTACATGTTAAAACTGTGTTTGGCTCACTACTGTATTCATCTCATAGTATTAAAAAGCAGAACACATTTTCACCTTTCTTCATAATCATCTCAAGACAACCTGCCATGAAAAGGAGGAAACTTTCTTGCTTTCCCAAATAATAATATTCCTGTTTATATATGCTGTATGTATATTTACACAAATATCATATGTGTAATATATACTTGTTATATATATTATTCAGTAATACTTTTTGAATAGGTCTTTCACTAGCAATAAAAAATCAAGAAACACTCCCCACCAATATATACATATATATAAAATAAAATAAAACAAGCACAGGTGGCAGAAAAGCTTATTTCCACACTGCAGTAATTGATAATTTGTGGGATTTTTTTTTTCCTCTGAAGCCTGCAAGACAAGCAATTCCTTAGCGTATTGCAGTAGCATGCAGTACAGATGTAAGGGAAAGTTAGGTGTCACTCATTAAGGAATCCTGTTGGTATGACTGACACATAAAGCATTTTTTTTTGCCATTCTGATGTGTGCTTTCTTGCGGAGGGGTATCTCAGAGACAAACCATTGGAGTAAACCCTTTCTATTGTCATTCGGTGAGGAGATTTTTATTTTAATGAAAGCGATCTGTCTTGTGTGCAAATACTAGCCTTTGCTGTTTTATATGCACAGAAATTCAATCAGATGCTTAATTACATCTTAACATGAGTTCCAAACAGCTGGCTAATTCCCTTGTTTCTGATTAAAGAGATTACAAAAATAAAATTTAACATTACATTTACATACAGCTCTAAAAGGAAACACTTGCCCATAAGTTTTAGTCATTTAGGAAATTTGTGTCTGTTCAACACTAGGGATCAAAGCTTTTATCATGATGAATTGCAGACTGACAACAGATTAAAAAAAAAAAAGAAATAGCAAATGGAATTTGTCAAATGTTCTGCTTGTTGATTATGGCAGGCTTTAACTCAGAGGTGTAAGTCCATAAAAATATGCAGGAAGTATTTTGTTTCATACTACTTTTTGTGAAAGCATACAAGTTTGTTAGCTAAACCTTCACTTCCCATGAATTCAAAAGATTATTTTTCAAATGGGATTGTTCTGAGCATATGCACTACTTTCTTTAAAGTTGATCTATTAACTGTCACAAAATAAGGTAAAATGTTTAGTTTCTGTCTAGCTTAATCTTCGAGTGGTATATTTTTCAATTATTTTCAAGTCTTTTTTTTTTTTCATCAAAACTACGGTTATTCTAACATTAGTGTTTGACATTCACATGTTCTCAGCAATGATAGTATAAACATTTTCTGACACAAAAACATAAACTCGTTTTAGCTGTAATTCTTGTAATTATCCGTAAACTCATTTAGCCATAATTCTCATAACTCTTGGTGAAACCAGTCTGAATAATTGCTGAAAGGTGGTAAGATATAGATTCCTGATGTTATAGGCTTAATGGAGATTCATTTGAACATGTTAAAAGAGCTATTGTTATACATAAAGAATTCACATGAAAAACATTTTTTTTTTTTTTTTTACTTTTTAAGTAAGAGATATTTCAATATAATATTTCAATATTATATAAATATAGGAAATCAAGGGAGCTACAGATAGTGATAAGCAGTGACCTGTATGCATGACTCGTCGATGCTGAATGTTGTGAAGAAATATACCTCCCTCTTTCAGTGATAAAGACTGCACATTTGAAGAGGTTCTGGGGCTATTCACACTTATAAAAAATTCAAATAGGACATATGCTAGTCTGCTGAGAGAAGTGGAGTATAAAAAGAATGAGAGGCTATAAAGAATGTCCAGGTTTTTGTTACACTGAGGACTGGGGAGTGACAGATATCACATCCATATTTTGCAGATGTCTGTGAGCCAAGGGGGACTACTGACCTCCAAACTATATACCTAGTATTACAGTAGAAGGAAAGACCTGGGAGACTATGACCAGACAAATCTAAGGAGAAAAGTTTGCTTGAAAAAGGAAAACTCTCCCTTCTTGATCTGTTGATATTTTACATATTAATGAACGAGCATATTAAGAAGCACATAACTGACATTTTGTTTAGACTCTGCGGAGACTTTGAAGAGATGTCCTGCAGAAGTTACCAAATACACTGAATTGTCATGGGAAGTAAGCTTTAAAAGTTGCATTGTGTCAAAAACTGTCTTAGGCACAGGAGATGAAAACTGAGAATAAGAGAACAGGTTTCACTGTCCACCCCTCCTCCTGCTTCCAAGAAGCAAGCAAACAAAGCAGCTAAAGTGAGGTACCTACTTGAGAGCTTCTGAATTATCCTGTGCAAGACCTATGGCACTGGGTCAGCTAGTCTTTTACTGGCTGGTTGCTTGGGGAAGAGCAACTATTACAACGTGGCATTTCCCCACACACACAGGTTAGGCAATCTCAGATGAAAAAATGTAGTGTTTAATAGTCCTTAAAGGGTTTTTACTTCCATTAACTGATAACACCTCTTTGGACTGTGTTAGTGTCAAGAGTCCAATTCTTGCTGACCACGTTCTTTCTGATATTCCACATGTGAAGAGTTTGATGTTTAATACCAGATTTTCTTATTTGATGCTATCTGACCTTACACAGGATTTTGATTTAGCATGCTGTTGCAGCAGTGCATGTAAATCAAAATACAAGTACTCTTAACAGAGTGTAGCAGTTGCAATGCACAGCTGAATCACAATACAGTGGTAAAGCCTCCCTGGCTGCTGGGAGGGAGTACATGAGTTCAGACCATCTCCAGCCCTTTACTCTCTTCGAAGTACTTCTTGTTACTTGTTCATGTTTCTCTGGTTTGTGCTGGGCTGAGCCACATGTTAACCTGCACCTCACCAGTCTGGCTAGCCCAGGAGGACATTTGAACTCTTGTGATTAAGTCTGGGATGAACAGGTACAGAGATGATGCACACAGATGATGTTGGCATTCATCTAGCCTAAAGGGTGAACCTCTGGGCCCCTCTGCATTGCGGTGAGTTGAGCTTTCTTTGCTCAGCAGCAGACAGTCACTCCCAACATCCCTTCCTGAGTACAAGCTGTGCCTGCCTCCTCAGCCTCTTCTGTCATTGTAGGTGTTCAATGATCAGTCTCAGCTTTTGCTTTTTATGTTCACAAGACCTGGTGGCAATGAAGGTATAAGTTGAGCATGCATTGTATGAAAAATAATTTATTGTTTGTTGGTCACAAAATGCTGATTTTCTGTGAAATCAAGAATGACATGGGGAAGGTTATTTCAAAAGTAATAGAATCAAATAAAATGATAAACTCTTAGATTCACCTGAAGAGTCTGAGGCTACCTTTTCTCTGCTCATGCAAACTATGCTACCTGTCTCCATTTGATTTTGTTACTCTTTCTTGTCTTCTTTCTATTTTTGCTGTATACTGCCTTTGGTTGTGTAGAGTACCCGAGATACAGGCTCATTATGGTTTTCTACTGTGGTATAGCAATGCTAAGCACTGGACCCAGCTGAAGCCATAGCCACCCGCTGCAATCTTTTCCATTGCCAGTGGGAACTGAGGGAGAAAAATCAAGAGAGGGCTTCAGCAAACTGTTCTGTGGAAAATTCTGCTGATTCATGCAATGCTGTAAAAACAGTAAGAATGTTGTTGCACACGTCTTGTGATACCTTGTTCAGCTTTCCGATGCTTATGCATGTCCCCTTATAGCTTAGCTGAGACCATAGGCTGTTATTTCCATATCACTGTAACACAGTATTTTCCCTTGCAGCTCAAACCACTTAGTACTCTAAAAAGTTCATTCATTAAAAGTACTGAAGAGAAGGGGAAAGTGGGTATCTTTATTGGTACCAGTTTAAAAAAAAAAAAAAAAAAAAAGGTGGTACAAAAGCTAACATAAAAAACTTGTCTGCCTTGTAATGAGAAAAACTTGTTCCAGGTAATCATGGAATGAATTTATGTTTGTTGTATTATCAATGAAATAACTCTTTTCTAAACTAAACAGATCATGGCTAGTTAATATTTTTTTTCTGGACCAAAATTGTTAACTATCTTCTAAGTGATCAAGGGAATGAGTGTGTAAGCTATTTAAAGGTTTATGCAACAGAGCAGAGGCTTAAAATTACCAGTGAGAAACCAGGGTGAATGTGAGCTCTCAGAGAAGAGTTCCGGCTCTAAGCCATGAAGTGCTCCTTGAATCCTTGATAGTGTGAGTGGCGGGGAGATAGAAAATGGGCTCTGGAGACTGATGCAGGGTGTGCAGGTCATGTGGTGTCTGAAAATGCTGAGAAGGTTAACAGATTTGTTCGACTCTATTAATCACTTCCATTAGCTCCTTTACAGATTTCATAAGGACGTAGTATTTCTTTCTGTCATATTAGATACACATCTGCATGCGTGCGGCTGGCATCCAGTGATATGTGGCTGAACTCCAGATTTGCACTGGCTCATTCCACTTGCCCTCTTCTTGCAGCTTTCATAGATCGTCTCATCATTTTAACCTCTTTGCCCTCCCCACTTTCCCTCCACACATATGCTACCACAGTTTGAAGCAGCACCTTGTGCGAGGCCAGAAAAGAAGCCTTCTCTATAAAGTATTTGGGTGATTCAGTATCACTCTCTTAAGCTTTGGTTCACTTAGGAATTTCTGTGGCAGTAGAGTAAGAAGGATTATCTTTATAAAGTAAGTGCTACATTTTAGGCTAACTGAGAAGTCAGCAAAAGCACATTAACTTAATGGAAGTGCAATGTTTCAGTAAGGTCAATGTGTTTTAATCTCAAATTGGTCTATGGCATCATAAAATGTTCATAATCGGACTGTGAAAGTTGGTATCAGAGTTGAGGTCAATATTCAGTGGGATTCAAGAACTACTTGGACACCTCAGTAGGCCCAGGAATACTAGTTGTTCACCTGTGTTCACCATTGCACAGCAATGAGATCATTCAAGCTCTGCTCTTGAGTTTGCAAATGCAGATATGGAATCAATCTCAATCAATGTAGATAGATATGTTTGTGTGCTTGTGACATGTTAAGATTACTGGTAATGGTGTTGCAATTACTATCACCTATGGCAGGAGCGAGCATTTTGCTATGCTTACAGTCTTCACTTAAATGAATCAATGGTTTATACACAAAATAAAATCAACAAACAAATCAACACAAAGAAAACATTTTTTTCAATTCTACCTAGTTATATAAAATGAAATTCTTTCAGAAGCAAACTTGCATGAGCATGTAGTCATGGATTGGGCAAAAAAAAGAAAGAATACAGACCAAGAATTTTATAATTAAATATTTTGGAATTCAGACAACTCAGTTGAGAATTATCATCTTGATTCTATTTTCAATTTAAAATTAGTGAAGTATACCACAGGTGCTACATGGGAGTGACATGTTCCATTATTTTAGAGACCAACATTTTCAAGGCTGCTTAAAATCAAGAGGATGAAAACATGTGGCAGGTAATTATACTAAATTGCTGAATTTAGCTTGAAATATAAACTGCCACCTTCACAGCCTGTCTCCTCCGATATACATTGTTTAGGCCCCAGTCAAATAAAGATTATGTATAGAAGATACTGAGACAATTCTCATAGAGTGTGTCATCATATCTGAGGGTGGACAAGTGGCCAAGAAGGCTAGACTAATTCTGTCTGTGCTATATTTTATTTTTTTTATCATTTAAACTGCTTAATATGATGCACGATACTATCTTCTAGTGTCATTTCCTATATTTAAAAGAGCGCATTTTAGGTGTGGGAAGTGGGGAGCGGAGTGTGTGGAATAACACTGCTGCTACGGCAGAGGATGTATTTTATTATTACTGTAGACCAGAAATTTTAAAATGCATTACCTTGCAAAGGACTCATGACTTCTCCAGCTACTCCCAAAACACACATAGCAAGCTTTACCAGAAGTTTTGCTGAGAACTGTGAAGTTTTAAGTCTAAGTGAAGTCCTCACTCTCCAGTTTTATCAATATTTGTTCTACTTTTCTCCAAGGTCTGGGATGCACTCCCAGATTATCTTTGTCCTACTTCTCCCTTATTAGGTTTGTCTCTTTTGTTTCTGGCTTTTCCTTCAGTTAGCAGGTTGACTTATGGAATCTTTGGCATTGACCTTGCCAGTATTAATTTTTTTATGCTTGAATAGGAATAAATATTTTCCTACAGTCATTACCACGATAAATATGTATGTGCTACTAACTTGGCGATATATGCCTCGTGATGGTAGAGACAGGCATGAAATTGGGGTGAATGAGTCTGTTTACCCAGCACAACCTAAATTACCATCTACTGATGGCCCTTCTGTCCAAGAGGTTATGTAAGCTCTCCTGGGCAACACATATACCAATCCTTTATGTGTATGCGAATTTCAGTGACATTTTACACTATGGCTAGAATAAATACCAACAGGACGTTTTGCAAAGGCCTTAGTCAGCAGTCTTTACATCTACTGAAAATTAAATTAGAAGGAACAAGTAAAATGTCTTGGTGTGCAAGAAGGAAAAACACAGAAGATTCAGAAATGTTGAGAAACATTCATAGTATCACTTGGTCTACAGGTCTTCCAGAAGTATAAATCAGGACTGAAAAAGACAACTTTGTATGAATTCATTTTTTATTTTTATTTTTTTTGCCTAAAAGAGATGGGAGGATAACAAGCGTATGTAATCATGTAAGAGAAATACATTGTGTGTATGAATATAAAACCAAGAAAATGTTTGCAAATAATGCAAACGATAAAACATATCAAACTAATAATTTCATTTAGAGATAATATTCCAAACTTTGAAATCCTTTTTATAGAGATTAAATGTGTACATATATATATATATGTACACATATATATATATACACACACATAACACACATACATATATATATATATATATATATAGTACTCTGGAAGGTGGAAAACATCTTAGAAATTAAACCACTGTATTCACTTTATCTCCTGAAATGAGATACATACTGAAAAGCATAATATGATGGTTTCATGTAGAAGAAGAAGAAAAAAAAAAAAAGAAGGAAAGTAACATTACCAGAGTTGACATAGATTGCATTTGACTAATGAGTCACTTCCCTGGATTGGGTTTCTAGTCTGGAAGGCAAAGAAAATAAACACATCTGAATCTGCCTTATTAGCTGATATTTGTGAAGTAGCTGATGAATGTGGGGTGTGAATGTTAAGTCTTACTACCACAATAAGTAATATTCTTGTTGTGATATTTGAATTACAGGAGAATCTAAGCCTTCTGACTTTCTTCTTAATGAAATCTCAGTGAAGAATATTACACTTCTATTACTGGAATAATTAGGATGTGTTTAGGACCTAAGGGTCAGAAAGAGTATGGATTAATTGACCCTCTAGGCAGAGATGATATATTTTCCACCTACACTTCTCGCTTAAGACACAGTCAAGAAATTCACTGTCACAAAACATGATATATGATGCAAAACTTACAGTCCATTTGCATATTTTAAGCACTAATCTAGGCCCAAATCCAATCTCATAAACTTTGTTCCCTTAGAATTCAGGTTTATATTGTCATCTTCATTATTATAAATGCATGCACACAGCTGATATATTTATAAAAGCATTCTATAAAGGCATAAGAAATTTTTGAAAACTGTAACCAGCACTTTGCATGGTGAAAAATAACAAAGTGGCAGGCCCTCTATGTTTTTTGTCTTCTATTTTTGCTTGGTAGTTGTGAGCAAGAAGGCTGTAAGAAAGCACACAAAGGTTTATCTGCTTTAATAATGAAAAAAATATATATCTTACATGAAGCTTTTCCATCAAGTTCAGAATTATCTTAGTTTTACTTTCCTACAGGGGCATTCAGTGTCACAAGTAGTTTATACAGTCATCAGACAGAAACAGCCTCTTTTTCCTTTTTTTTTTTTTTTTTTTTCCTCCTCCCTTGGAGTCCACTCTAAATATGCCAGAAGTCTGACTTGGATAGTTATTTCTAAATTATTAAAAACATGGTTACACTGCTTCCTAGTGGTGGACAAAAGAGTACCTCTTCACCTTGTTATATCTTGTTTTGAAACTTCGTGATAATGTATTTATAGATTTTTATTCTTCAATTTTGATGCAATACCAGAGTATTTAAAACTTTCTCTTTTCTAATGTATAGTTTTGTATCAACATGGATTGACTTCAGTGAATTTTTGGTAGCTGACACCAGAATGTGTAAGAGAATATGATCATAAAAGCAAAATGCTTTGCTGTTTTACGAGGGATCTTAACTCTCAAACCTATGGCATGCTGTTTACAATTCAAGAAAATGATTAATCAAGGCTAGCAGCTGTAATTTCTCCTGGAGATGGGCAAGCAAACTTATCAATGTTGGATGGCAGCATGCAATTCTATAAGAAGATTTTTTTCTAGGAAGGGAGAGAAAATACAAGTAACCCAGAATACATAAAGATTGATTGCAAACTGTTTGTCAGAAAGAAGTGTGTGTAGATGGGAGAGATGATTGCTTTTTGAAGTATTCATTGGGAAAGAAGTAATAGTGTGCACTGACATCTCCAGGAGAACAAAGAGGTGAGTACTTTCATCATGTTAGTGATATTACCCTGATAGTTAAGGCGTTGGACTGAAACTCAACAGATTTGCTCACAGCTCTTGCTTCTTCCATCAATTTCTTGCAAAAACCAGGGGGTGTACTACTCAGTACTGAAGTTCAGCACTTGCAAAATGGCACTATTAATTTTCTGTCTCCCTCTTTTTGTCTGCTTAGGGCCAGTCTTGGTACAATTACTTATGTTCAATTAGCACTCAAATTCAGACCAACTGTACTGAGATGCTACTGAGTGAGAGAATAGTGGGTCTGCAGAGCAGAACATCTGGAGATGGAGGTCCCAATGCCTGTTGGACGGTGTGCCCAGCCCTGGGACCCCAAATCTGACTTCAGCAGAAATAGTTATTGTTCATGTTCTTGCACATGTTCTTCACACTTTGTTTCTCTCTTCAAACTTTTTTTTCATGTAAATTCCCAAATCCACCCAAAATCAAAGAAGTTAGTCATTTTAGCAGACACTTCTATTTGTTTTTACAGTCCTTCATATTGTCTAAAATTGCTTTCCAGTCTATTCTTTCAATATTCCATTGCTCATCAACCTACCCATGAACTGACCTAATTGCTAGGGTAATGTCTCAACATAGGTGTTAAAGAGAACTGGTAGCACCTCAGAATGGCTGTGACTCCTTATTATAATTATATAAGAAGGGTAGAATTTGTGTTTACACATTAAGAACAATTCTCTGTGCTTGTTTGTTGATTCATTTTAGTATGAAAACTGATAAAATACAATAATTGTCAAATAAAAAAATTAGAATCTTTTAGTATGCAGAATATGTTCCCTATAACACCCACCGCTGTTAATAGCAGCTACTTATATGACTCCGCTGTGCATTAAAATCAAAATATACCTCTTTGTGTTTAGTCTGAGATACACCCAGAAGTAATGTTAAATGATATTTACAATTTCATTATTGAAAATAAATTTAGCCTAGAGTGTGTCAGATTTCAGATGTTTGGATTTTAGTGTTCAAAATAACTGACTGCATATGCATTCATAATAATTTTATATATTTTCCACAGCCTACAGAAGTCCTGAAACTGAGTGATTGTAGGCAACAGTCCATGCATTTTCCTGTCTGAAATTAAACTTTACTTATTTCAACAACTTTTACCAAGGTTATATATATACAAAAATGTTGTACTGTTTACTTGTATGATAAAGCCATTCACAACAATTTCTAATTCATATGAAAAGTGTCAAAGTGTGTGTATGGTTTCAGCAGACATTCGCTGGCAAGCCTTGCTGGAGTGTCTAAGACATGACTTAAAACCCCAAAGGTCTCAACTATGTTCATTAGATCTCTGCAAGAAGTTATGTCCCCAGAGAAGGGAGCACAAAGAGGAGCACATCCCTCTGCTCCAGGCGTGTCAGCCTGGTGGGTCAGTGTAAGCCACTAGTGATCATGTGCCCGGCTGAGCAAGCCGCAGTGGCTGGTGTTGAGAGCAGAGCTTTTGCTTTTGCCACTCCTTGCATTTGGCCGCTCCGTGGCTGTGCTGGCCCCAGCACTGCTCAAGAATTTAAGCCATTGTTTATCACGAACAGCGCCGGAGGATCTGAGTGTCTGAATTCCCCTGTCAGAGAGTAATATACAAGGTTTTCCAGGGGATTTGGATTTTTATTGTGTTTATTTATAGAGACTGCTCTGGAAGTTTAATTGGGCCTGAAATTTTTTACAAAGCTGGTGGCTGCAGGCAGTTTCTGTAACTACCAGTGACAAGGTGTTTCCTTTCAAAATAAACCAGAAAAGCTCCTGTAAGTAACTAGTAAAGTCATTACTTTAAGTCAGAAACTGCTATCAGCTTCCAGTAGTAAATTACAGCTGAAGTTATTCTTTCTGGGTTCAGAAAGGCGAAATAAAAATAACATGAACTAACTCATCCACTGACCAACACTGCTTTGCTTAATCAGTTTAAATAGTATTTTACTGTCCAAGAAGTCTTATTTAGTTAAATAAAACTAAAAGCTGTTTCAGTTTATGCTCATTATTAGTGAGGGTGACATGTTTTTATCCATAGTTAAGAGTATTAACTGAGCTCATTCAGTAATCCTATTTAGTTAGGAACTATCCCTAATCTGAATTAAAATAAAAAAATAAAAAAATTAAAAAAAATATAAAAAGCATGAAAGCTGTGGAAAGCTAGTGATTTTGCTAGGCTAACTAACCCATGATAGCGTTGTAGCCAGTACTTATTAAATATGTATATATATATTAAATAAATTAGTGTGAAGTTGTGTCTCTAAGTAATATAGCAATCCTCGAAATAATTGAACTAGGTTAACATGTCAGTCGTCAAAATACCTTGAAGCTTAATGAGAATATAGAAAAGACTATCACAGGATCAATCAATGGTCTGTCTATCTTAGTATATCAAATCTGAAAATAGCCAATAGTGAATGCATAGGCAATAGAAAAACAAGGAAAGCCTACCTCCCCATGACACTCCAAGGGATTTCTAGAGCCCAAAGTAGTATCTTTCACTTCAATAGTCATTTGGATGGGGTGTTCACTAGTTTGTCTAACCTTTCTTTCTTTTTTTTTCTTTTTTTTTTTTTTTTTAAATCATGTAAGCATTTAACACATTCTTTATCTTGTGACAATAAGTACAAGGTTTTCATTAGCTTTTGAGAAAAATAATGTATTTCAGTGGATATAAATATGCCACTTGCTGCCACCTACTATAGCTGCTCCATAGCTCCTGTGTTAAAATTGACAGAGAATAGTTTTTGCTATTCTTGAGTATAGTTGAATAGTTTTTGTTATTCTTCTTAGGTATTATTGTTATTAACCCAGTCAACATGCTAGCTAACTGGTATTTCAAAATACGAGAGAGAATGTTGTGCTGGGTGCAATGTGAAGGTTCTTGAACTTGGCAGATAAAAGTGAAAACTCTGGGCATTGAAGTGTTCCCAATATTTTTCACTTTGGTGTTCTACAGTCAGGGTCATATGTTGGTCCATTTGTGAAGTACTCAGACCCAAACAGATGATCTACTTGGAACCTTATGCCAGCTGACTACAGTGGCAACTAATTTGATCACTTTTTTCCTTTGGAAGAGAAAACTGGGATGAAATAATTCACTGTAGAAGAATCACGTTAGCAGAATCACCTTTGTAATTTAAAGTGTATATAAATTCCATTGTGTTTAATTTCTATTGTTTATAGTACATATTACTCGTGTGATAGTATCTCTGTGCCAGACAGTGTACAAACATTATAAAAGGTCACAACATCATGTATCTGCTGGAAAGAGACTGGAATATAAGGTGAAAAAACAGTCGTTTTTTTTTCCATCAGGTTAAAAAAAAAAAAAAAGTTTCTGAAACAGATAGGAGCAACATGAGAAACCGTGAAATTACCTTCACTGCAGTGTTAGTGCAGTGCTCTATTAGTACAGAAAGGGTTGAAAGAAAGTGGTCTGGTACGTAAGATGAGCCATAAGAAAGGAGAATGACAGAAAAATTGAACTATCCACAGCCTCCTTGATTATGAGGATTTTGGACTTCTACAGTAGTTTGATTTCAGTTGCTATACAGCTAATTAATCCCAGAGAAAGAAAGATGATGTTAATTATTATGGTTGTAATTATGAGATTTTGATATTAATCATATCCCCTTGGTCTGCTTTTGAAGCATGTGAGGGGTCAACTTGCACTGTATGGTTAACCCAGGCAATATAAAAACATAGAAATAAAGACTTGCATAGCTCAGCTATGCACAGTTATGAAATGATGTATTTATTTATTTATTCTGAATTTACGTTTGTGCAATGTCTGCAAGCATCTGTGAGGAAAAAGAATGCAACCACAGTTCTTTTTGGGTATAATAACCTGATTTTCTCTGTGACTGTTTCTTAGTCACCTTGGAAGGTTTTGGAGTTCTATCCCATTTCTTGCTGTTTGGCCAGCACAGGGGGAATTGTAGAAAGAGGAACTTCAAAGCTAACAGTTTTGATAACATCTCAGCTGCAGGATGGTGGGGTTAGCAGCCGAGGGGAAAATGGAGCTGGAAGTCCAACCATATTCTTACTATTTCTACCTGTTTCACCTGAAAATTACTTCTTTGTTCCAGTTAATTGTACCGTTTAACTAGTGAGTAATGAATGAGGTGAAACAGGAACAACAGAACAGACAGCCAGGGGCATATGTGGAGTGGGGTTCCTTCTCTCCTCTCCCCTTTCCTTTCCTCCCCTTTCCTCCTCTCCTCCTGTCCCTCCCTGCCTCCCTGCCTCCCATTTATTGGCTGTTTACATGCTTGCATGTTGATTCCTAGGAGAATACAATTTCATACTCCCAAAGCAACAATCTCCAGCCTGTGATTCGGCATGAAGCCTGAAATATCATATATTCAATGTTACAAGCCTGAAATAATGTAACGTGAGTTACATGCAAAAGATAGCATATTTGATTATAAATGGTAGCTGTGCCATTTGTTTTTGAAAGGCGTTTGGCTGAGCAGTTGGAGCAGCTGCTTGCCTTCCCCCTGGCAGAAACTCAGCAGCCCTCCACTGGCCAGTTGTTGCCTTCGTTTGCAACATATCTGCCTTCTGTTTCTCTGTACTGTATGCTTCGAGGCCTCCTAAGGAGATAATGTCTGTACACATTGCTTTCTTTTGTGATACTACATGACGTGTCCAGGCTGGAAATGGTGCGTTGCTGTTCTCAGGCAAATCCTTTGGCCACCACAGATGTAAGAATTAAAGGCAGAGTTGAAGTGCAGCCTCACGTAGAGGAGGGAGTGGAAGAGGTCTTTGTAATCCCTCTGCTCATTTCCGTATTTCAGCGTTTAGTGTCTAAGTATTGTTTCTGTCTCCTACTGTTAGATTTCTTAACAACTTCGAAAGACAAATCCCTTTCTTTGATCCATGCTTCAGGCTGAATCCTAAATACTGCGTTCAGTTGGTAGTCGTTTCCTGCCTAAGCCTTTGCAGCCCGATTTGGCTTCACGGGTTGCCATCATGGCTCCGGGTGCTGCTCGGCTCTCGGCCTGGGCAGGCCGCGTCCCGGCCTGAGCGCCAGCCCCAGGGCAAAGACAGCAAGGGACCTACCCTCGTGACACTCCTAGGTTTTCTGTTCCGGCGGAGAATATGGGTTTTTGTGTAATTAATTACAACTTTCATAGAAAAAACGGGTGAAACGTTTCAGCTGGTAACTTTGAAGCGCTCCATGCCGGCTGATTTAAGGTGCCGCCTTGTCCAGCTGCTTAGCTGTGGCCTTACCCTGCCATCTAGTGTTGAAAGCATCAAATTTCGACTTGATTAGGGAACTGTTTTCTTTTTAGCATAAAACATCTAAAAATATGAATGAAATGAATAAAAAGCATGCACTCGCGTGAAACAGTTAAATAAAAGTGACAAAAAAACTCAATAAAAGTAGTGGGTTTTGTTTTCTTGAGTAGAGCTGCTCTTGTCTGTAGATTCACTGAGGGAGCTATAAAAAAATTATATTACAGTCCCATGATTTTAAACTCTCCTTTGTTTACTTAATAGAAAATGTATTTCAGGAGTGAATCCAGATGTTCTTTAGACAGTATCTGTTGGCTTAAACAGGCACTGAGCACTTTAGATAATTAGCTGTCAGATTTTTATCTGTTTTTCAGACTGTTTACTTTGGAGAATTTCATACTCATGTCTGTGTCATGTTTGATTTCTGAATAATTAGTTGTTTATAGGGGCTTTTAAAACTAAAAAAAAAAAATCATTGGTGATTTTCCAAATCCAACAAGATGGGGCCTTATTTAACAGACAGATTACTTTTTCCTGTGCAAAGTGTAGAAAGTATTGAACCAGAAGTTGTGGTAGAGCACAGCCTTCTGCTCTCTCTGTGCTCCCCCTGAAAAACTCTGGAACAAAAACCATATCAGTTAAATATGATTTTTTTCTTTTATTTGGTATTGGCTTACAATACATTTGGATATGGCAAACATCCAAATGATACGACAGGAAGGAAAGACATTGACTATATTAGGGATCACAGTGCATTTTATCTGGGAAATTAGGCTGTCCCCTGCTCTTGTAGTTCCTGGATGGAAGACTACTTGCAGATTGCAAGTAAGTCAGTGGTGGAATTGCTAATAAGCACTGTACCACTAGAGTGGAAGCAGTGAAAGTATTTCTATTACCCCTGCTATTCTAGGAGACAAGAGAAAGTAATGGAAGAATAAAGAAAATTAAAAGCAATTCAGAGGGAAATTTGAGGGCAAATAAATTAAAGAAACACATTTTATGCTTAATAAAGTTCAGATCCATAAACAGCAAAATCCATCCCCTAACCTTTCACTTGATGGAGTTGACTAGTTTGCAATTCTTGAAAGACCTTTTCTTTAGACTAAAGTAGGCTCATTTCCTATTCTGAAGTCTGAAATGCTTTCTTATGTTTCAATCTTAATCAAAATTTATGAATGAATCATAGAATAATTCCATAAAATGCCAGAAAACAGTGTTTGATATGCACAATGGTGCATAGTGGCTCCATGGTGCCACTAATCTTACTTACCAAATGTTAGTACTACCTTTGGTCCATCCCTGAACATTGTTCTCTGAAAGCACCATCTCATTAAAAAAATAAAACATAAAAATAAATAAAAAAGTGATAAAGAGAACAGATCATTATTATAGTTATATGGATAGCTCTGACAAATTATTATGGTACGTTGTTCCAGTTCTATCTAGCACAGTCCATACTTTCGTGGTTTATCCAGTTAGGCCAACTTTATTTTCACTTCCTTTTTTAAAGTATTTAGCAAAATGTTGATTCTGTGTTGATACTTCTCAATCATTGCTATATTCCTCTGGAAAGTGAGACTGCTTAGGGTCCTTTTGGATAAACTATGTCAATACATCTGTTTTTTTTTACAGTGATACTATTCAGCTGTGGGTCTGTATTCATAAAGTCATTATGGTGTTTAACCAATTTTCTATTAAACTATCAATTTCATTGAATAAAAATTATTCAATGAGCATCTCATGATAAGAAGGCAGTGATGTTGCTTCTTATTTACGTATGCAAGGTAGTAAAGACAGGTAAGCATTTAAAAAATAATACAAATCTGCTATTTTTCCAAATTTTGATAACATTCACTGAAGTGCACAAAGGCACAGTAAGATTTTATTTATTATTTTTATTCGTTTAATGAAAGCTTACATCTCATGCATGTGAAGGCCATGATATACTCTTGTTTTGAAGTTACATTGTAAGGTATATAGATAACAGAGGCTTCAAATACATCATACTTGAGCCCAGAAGTTTTCTGGTTATTTTCCATGAGAAAAGCTGAAAGGATGAAATTAAACTGGATTACAATATCCTGTTGGCATGTTGAGTAGCACAGTATAGTGCATATCTCCGTAAGGATGGATCAGGAAAGTGTACATTGCATCTACTAGGTGATGACACACTTCCACATTTCCATTGGATTTGGATTGGTTTTGGTCTCTGGTGGTAACTAGAAGAATTAGGGACAATTGAAAAAAAGTCTGTATTCCCTTTTCAAATGGCAATGATAAGACCTCATGGAAAAGAAAGGGCGATGAAGTTTTTCCTAACATTTCTCAGCATATTTTAAAAAGTCAATAACATCACCTGTTTTTTCTTTCCCATTTTGAAGAGAGGCAAGCAAATCTTGTTTGTCTGCATTTATTTTTCGTTTTAACGTTTTGAAGTACATTGACTGGTAATTTAATCTTCGACACGCTTGCTTTGTCCTAGCATACCACAAGTTTTCATCTTTCTTCTTCTCCAGTGAAGGACTGGCCCATCCTCAAAGAGCTGCTTCAGCTGCAGCCCAAAAAGCATTACAGCATTCTGCAGCTCTGCAGTAGCTTACCTTGAACTGTAGTCCACAGATATCCAGTATCCAGTATTTTTTTCTACTCCAGAAAATGTGATCTTGTCTGCTGCTATTTATAGATTTTGTATACTTAAGAAGTTTAAAAAAAAAAAAAAAACTGCTTTGTTTTGTTTTCTGTCAGATGGGCCTCATAGTTTTAAAATCTAACTATACTTATAGAGTAGGATCTTTGCTCATTTTTGCTCTATCAAACGTGTTATTTATATTTTAAAACATTCAATCTTTAACCTTTCTATATTTTATTTTCTGGTATGAAGCAACTTATGAACTACATCAAAAATATACAGTACATAAAAATCAAGGACAGAATGTTCATTGTTGTTGCATTTACAAGTCATCTAAGAAAATTGACTACTTCTAGTGTAGAGGGTCCTTATTCAGTAAGTCAAATCTGTGCAAATGTATTCTTGAAGCCATTAAATTCAATTGATTTGATCAGGGTTCAGTCATCCAAAAATATCTCATACAGTCTGCATTTTATAACACTCAGCACCCAGCCTTGTCTTCATTCCTTTCATAATAACTTCTCAACATCCAACTGTGTCTGTATTTTGCACAGATAAACAGGATTGTTTTTAAGTCAAAGTCAATATACTTATTCAGAATTGTCAAGCATGTATACATTATTTACACGGTAGTAAAAACTGATGGATAAATATGTTCAAATGTGTATTGAAATGGCACAAAATAGCTCTGTTATTTTTCTAGTCAACTGCAGAAAAATTCTATGCTTCATGTGTGTTGTGGTTTAACCCGGCCGGCAGCTAAACACCACACAGCTGTTCTCTCACCCTCCTCCCTCTCTGGGATGGGGGAGAGAAACGGGAAAGTGAAGCCTGTGGGTTGAGATAGAGACAGTTTATTAAGATAGGAAATAATAATAATAATAATAGTGTGTACGAAACAAGTGATGCATAATGCAATTGCTCACCACCCGCTGACCGATGCCCAGCCCAACCCCGAGCAGCCGGCGCCTCACCCCGGCTAGCCACCCCTATATATTGTTGAGCATGACGTCAGATGGGATGGAATACCCCTTTGGCCAGTTTGGGTCAGCTGTCCTGGGTCTGTCCCCTCCCAGCTCCTGCTGCACCCCTAGCCTGCCCGCTGGCAGGACAGAGCGAGAAGCTGAAAAGTCCTTGGCTTAGTGTAAGCACTGCTCTGCAACAATTAAAACATCAGTGTGTTATCAGCACTCTTCTCATCCTAATCCAAAACATAGCACCCTACCAGCTACTGGGAGGAAAATTAACTCTGTCCTAACTGAAACCATGACAATATGAAATTTGCATTTCAAATGGAAGAGATGCTCTATGTTTGCTATCCAGTAAACTAAAATCCTTTGTGGTTCCATATTTGCATACCCAATTGCTTTGTCATTTTGAATCAAAATTTTTAAGCATTTATCTGGATAATTCTCCACATGCATAAAAAAAAGATTGCATAATGACCACTAAGGAAAAGGAGAGAATAGACACAAAAAAAGTTTCAATTTTTGGCTTAAAATAGGCTTAAAGATGCTTTGATATCCACTTCAATTATGCTAAAATAATAAGCTTTCATGCTATTGTCCAGAGAATGAGAACGTTTCCACTGTGAGAGGGACCAAATGCCTCTCAGTAAGAGCACAGCTCCAGTCTTTCTTCAACCTCGTGGTCTTCAGCAAAACACTCAGTATGTTTAAACAAGCATACAGTGTGTATTTTGTAGGAAACTTCAAACAAACATTATGGAACTCTAAAGGAGAACAAGACAAAAGAATGGAGGGAGTATTTTGCCCTTAGTTCAGAACAACAGACTGATTTATTGTGGAGCAGCAGACAGAATAGGAGCCATTCCAATTAGTAAAACTGTCTGGCTCTGATTCCTTTCTCCCTCCTCATCCAACTTGTGTCTTCCCGTGGCTGCAGAAGAAACATGTAGAGATTATTTATTATTATTATTATTAAATTTATTTTCTGTCTTCATTGTCCCTCCAGTAGCTCCTGGCACAGTTGCCATTTGCAGGCATCCATACATTTTCATTGCCTCACCAGTCTTTCTACCCCCGCTATGTTTGAAGAACAGTATAGAAAGGGCTCTCTCAACTTATTTACTGCTATAAAGTACTGGAGTTGCCCCTTAGCTCTTGTAACACCTGTATTATTTCTTAATTTTTTGCACCTCAAATTCTGCTTATCATCCTCTCAGGAGGGAAGGTCAACAGTAGAAACTGGAGGTTGTTCATGCTCACTCAGTTAGTGAACATGGGAGGAGGGCTGGGAGTACAAGCTGAGCAGAAATGGGAGAACATACTGCTCAAGGGGATGGTGAGGAGGGAAAATGGGAATGGAGGAAAGGAAGATAGAATTTTTAATTTTATTTTATTTTTTAATTCTTGGGTAGAAATGTCTCTTTAAGAAGGTCAAAGATAGGGCACTAGAGAAGACTGGTAAGCAATGTAAGTCAGTACTTTGCCCCTATTCTAGTCTGCAGTAATTAAAGAGCCTTATTTCCCCCCTGGCATGTTAGTAGTAAAAGACTTAAAAGACTTAAATTCAAAGTGTAGATCTTTTTTTTTTTTTTTTTTTTTCTTCCAATATTTGCAGTCATTTCATCATCATATTCCAGATGTAATCAAGGTGTACACTTTTATCTTGCATGCTATGTGTACACATACACATGTGTACTACAAAGAGTTGGGCTGCAGCGAGGAAGGAATTTGTGCAGACAGCTTCACAGGGTGAAGTGGCTCTTTGTCTGATTCCAGCTGCTTAAATATTTTCTTAATTTCAAGTTACAGTTACAAAACTATATACTGTAAATAAACAGCTCTTACTGCTGTGTTTGGCTATAGGTAAAAACATGTTTTAAAATCCATTTATCATTATTGGATTCTATTTTGCATTTTTCCATGAGAAAATCAATGAGACTATTTAATTTTCAGAATGAAACCAATACTTTTATGTAACTGACTCTCCAAGGTGTCAGCAATGCATTTACTCGTTATTCAATCTCTGTTACTCCAAACAGATGAAGTTTTATAACTTATAACTTCAGCATTACTGGCATTTTTTCAATTTTCAGAAAATTTTCAATGTTAAGTAAGAAAAAAAATTGAAAACATACATAGCTTATAGACATACCACTTTAAAGAAATGTTATTTCTTTTGCAAACATGAAATTAGCTTAATAAAAAAAACTTTTTGAAACTTGTTTTCCTGTAAATACTGTTGCCTTCTTTAATAAGTGCATGAAGGGAAGTGCTACTCTATTTGTAAATTACAGTCTTCCCCTATTGTTAATAGCATTTTCTGAAATACTAGATCTGTGGATACATGGATAAATCTGTAAAATAAAAGATGTATCTTGTGCTTCATTAAATATCTTAGTTTATTTAACTAATATTTCTTTTGGTGTTATTCATTATCTTCTTCAAATCTCTTCTGCAGTCTTTGAGAATTTCACAGATCAGTAACCAGAAATGAAATTTTGATGTCCAACCCTAATTCTGCTGCTAGACATTACATGTTCTATGTGAAGGTCAGGTTACCATTGACTTGTAGTATGTACTTAAATGTACAGCATACAGACTTAGATGTACAGCGTACAGACAGATGTACAGCATACAGCGTACTTAGATGTACAGCATACTTCCTCTAAGTTCCACTTAGAGGAAGCTCCCCATCCCTCTTCCTCTCAACTGGCTGTTGTTGCCTCAAGAAGTAGTTTTCTTATTAATGTATTGAGAAAATGTATTTTAAGATGCTTCTCTAAATACTTGTACTCTAGTCAAACACTAGATCATGCAGAATAAAACCACGAAGGTCCCATAAACTTGTCTTTATTCATAGTGTTTTTGTGGGTGGGCCCTTGCATACAGTCTTGGTTCCCATTCCCTCGGCTGTTGTGACTGGAAGATAGCCCCATGCAGTTCCCTGAAGAGCTGTTCCCCTGCCCAGACAGTGAGCAGGCAACTCCCATCTCTGCTACCTGAAAGTAATCTTTTTTCCTTTTTTTTTTTTTTTTTTTTTTTTTTTAAATGAATTATTTGCAATTTCTATTCATGAACAGAAAGTATTTCTATTTCTTCATTAAAGGTTCTAGACGTATTTTTAGGAAGAAAGGAGAGGGTAAATCAGGACCTGCTATGTTTCTGCTATGAGAGGTAATCTGCTAGTAGCAGACAGAAATTTAAAGTTTCACGAGAGACAATTTTGGAATGTGATGTATTTCTTTGGAATTTATGTTCCATTGACTTTTGGTGCAGCTTTGATTCAGATGTTTTGACTACATCTTGACTGTGGCTGCACCTAGCCCAGGCCAAGCTGGCACCAGCCAAGCACTGATGTAGAATTTCTCCATTCCAAAGGCAAGTAGAGGTGGGGTATGAATTGTAGCCACCTCCTGTGGTCCTGGTGAAACTCATAAAAAATTAGCATACAGTTTTTTATACAGTTTTTCTTTTTTGCTTGTTGCTGTGGCAGAAACACTCATGGAGATCATGGAGAATTTATTTGTAAAGTTTATGGAAGGGAAACGTACAGAGATAAAAATGAAATAAAAAAAAATAATAAAAAAATCCATGCAAACTGAAGAAAGCATTTGTATTATTATTATTATTATTATTTCCTAAAATACAGTGCTGGAACAAACAACTTGCTTTATATGTTTCTTTAAGGTGTGAATTTCTTCCAGGATGGAAAATTTCTTTGTAAATTAAGCCCATGATATTCCTGAGTAGGCCCGATGGTATTTTTTCCCTTGATTTGGATATGGTTTTATGTACCAGAAGGTGGGTTAGCTGTCTGACCCTTTCCTTCCTTCCCCCTTCCTTCCCATTGGAGATCTTGTGCAGGCAGCACTGATGCAAAGCTCTGTTCTCTTGTCCATGCTGCTGATTATCATCAGCCATGATGGGCTGGAGCCCTGTAGTGGATGGAGATAATGGTGATTTGCGGGCAGCTGGAAAGAGGGATATGAGTTGATTTCTTCTCTTATTTCAGAGTTCATCGCTGTGCTTTGCTGAGTGTTTTTAGCTGATTGTGCACATTCTGACATGTCTAGATGCTCACAGCACTTCTCAGCTGATGGCGGTATTTTTTATAAATTGTTCCTTCCATAAGTTGTGGCTTTGCTCCTAGAAATGGCATAGGTGTCTCATGAAAGTGATTAAAGCAACTCTTAAGTAACACTATTGATTTAAACCACTTAGGGATTTGGCACATAAGTTAAAAGCCAGCAATCTGAAAACAAAGGATAGAGGCCTAGAAATGAAGGCATGATGTTAGATATATTTATTTTGAAAATGATGACAGAGAATGTGGAACAAGAATTGGGGAAGTTGCCAAATCCAATTAGGAAGAACACTGCTTGGAAAAAGAACATAAAAGGGAGGGAGGAAAGGAGGCGAAGTATGAGGTGTAGATTTTTCATCATGAGGGATCATTCAAGCAGAGCTGACTCAGGGCTTCTCAACAATGTAGGCAAACATAAATTTTGCTCTCCCAGCTGCTGTGGAGTAGTGCTTTGACAGAGTGCTGGCTGAATAGCAAGAAGTGTTTAGCATTAGGCTGGCCATGCCTATAGCCATGAGGTGGGGAACAGTGGAAACGCAATGCCTGCTGCCTCTCCCTTCAGCTTGCACCCAGACTCATTTTCCAGGACTGTGGCACAGGCTGGCAAGTCGGTGCAGCCAAGGCTGGTCTTGCCAGGGAGAGGGAAGGATAGTCTGGGCAAACTGTATCTGTCCCTTTCAATGTTTTCTTGATATGAGTGAATAAAAT
Source organism: Stictonetta naevosa (assembly GCA_011074415.1). Taxonomy (NCBI): domain Eukaryota; kingdom Metazoa; phylum Chordata; class Aves; order Anseriformes; family Anatidae; genus Stictonetta; species Stictonetta naevosa. The sequence continues at coordinate 97,148,409 of CM021697.1, forward strand.
AAATCATACTTTATGTAAGCAATTTTGTTAGTTTAGAATTTACATTCCTAAGCCTATGTAAATATCTGTTGAAAGAGGTTGAACCCCTTTGTATTTTGATCAGAATCTCTTCTTTATCATATTGTTCATTTACCTCATAAGTGGTCTTGTATGGGATACCACAAGCTGTGATGATAGCTTCTGTCACCCATCATGTTCAGTGGATATATAAGACTTAGTGTGATAACAGTGAAGAGCAGAAGATGTAGAAGCTGCAGATAACCAGAAGTGATAGAGAAGCTATAAATCTTTTGATTAAAGAAGTGTAATCTCCTTTTGTTACTGGGTTTAACATGAGGCCCATTTTAATTCTTGCTGAAGACTAATACATTAATTTAGAACCGAATAAAGAGTTCTGGAGACTTTTGAGCCAAATTCCTTGTCCCTAATGTATTCAAGAACCAGGTTTTCAAGAAAATCATTCTGATCATTCATTTTTAGAACAAAAACGGGATAAAATGCTTTAGTATGTTAAGTAATGACTTCCTCATAGACACCTTGTTAGAATAATTGAACTAGCAGTCAGCATAGCAAAACATTAGGTATTGCTCTACCAAGATGTAACTGCAGAGCTTTGCTTTAACAGACTAAGAAACAAAATGAGAACAGAGAGTTTTACATTGATTTCAGTTGTAAACTTTCCAAAAATGAGCATTCACTATGAAGCAAAAGCAGCAGAAGACTGACATATCACATAAATGTTTACGAGCTGGAAAGCACAAAGAATGTCAGTGGGGCTAATGTTTTGGCCTCTTACTCCTTTGCACCCCCATGAAGCATATTAAGTAAAAAATATTTTGAGTTCTGTATACCAAAAATAAAAATGAATCCATGAGATAAAACTATGTTTTGAACATTAATAGGACCACAACACAATGTTGGGTTTTATTATCTTTGGATAATATAGAATTTGGATCTCATACAATAACATTGGATAAGGGGGAGATAAATTAGAAAGTATTTGGAGGAACAGTCCTGCATCTAATACATTTTTTTAAAGTGCAATAACTCTTGAAGGTAAAATGTTTTAAAGCATATTGATTTATCTATTTTAGAGGCTTTTTGAGACATCCAGCCTTTGGAAGGTCTATTGAACGAGGAGCCTTTTCCACCCACCTTCGGAAAGGAGTACATTTGCTAATCTAAATTTATCAGGATATGAGACATTGATCATGACCCATGAAATGTTTTATCCAGCTGAAAGTACTTTGTGTACACAGAATGGCTTTTATTTGTCCTCAAAGGGACTTTTTGCAGACTTTTATAGTCCTTGGGCTGATCATTGTGTTAGCAAAAGGGACTTGCAAGTAACAGCTTGTATTACCATGTTACTCAGAGACATTTAGAAATCAGAAACCACTTCTGCTTGTTGTGTTTGAAAACCTGTTTTTCTGAACATGTAAGGAGCTAAAGAATTGTTACAAGAACAAAAGAGGAATTGTTTTCTGTGTTTCACGTAGTCATCACTTCACTTAATCAATTACTAATTTAGTCATCAGTGAAAATCAAAGCACAGTTTCACAGACCACGATAGTCACTTATGTGCTGAGCAGCAGTGGGGAAGTTCTGATGTTGTATGACTTTTATCTTAATTCCTGATTACAATAGGCTTAATCTTTTCGGACCATTTGCTTTCTAAGCATGAACTTATAATCCCACCTTTTTTTCCTTTCTTTTGCATTCAAGTTCAGACAAACTTTCGGAGATTTATCCTATTCTTCTCAAACAAATTCTCATGAATTCATGAAGCTCCTGTGGTGACAGTCTTCAGTATTTTTCCCCAAAAGCTGTCAGGAAATGAAGGAGATTGGCAGGCATGCTGGAGGTTAGGACCCTCTCCCCACACTGGCTGCTGAATTGAATACTGCATATATTTTCCTTGGATCAGACACCAGACTTCTTCAACCCTCATTTTCTGCAGGTATAACACTCTTTAATTCTCCTCTGCAGAAGTAATCCAAGGACAGGGCTACCTCTCTAGAAAATTCTAATAGCACTATAATTAAAAAAAAAAAAAAAAGAAAAGAAAAAAAAAAAAGGAAAAAAAAAGACTGAGCAAGCTATCAGGCTGGTGAACACCCAAAATGTTAACACTGATTTGCCTCTTTCTGGCTTGCAGATAGCCCAAAAAATTATTTTAGACAACTACAGAGATTTCACTTAGGTTTCTTTTTGTTCTGATGTTCTGATCACAAGATATCTGTTTATGTACTGTGTATGCAGGACTAGTTTTCATTTTATTTTATTTTATTTTATTTTATTTTATTTTCATGGAAAAAGTGCACTTAGGATTTTCTGCTTTGCATTAATCACTTGTTAGAGTCACCAGAAATACCAAGTACCTTGGCTGGTCTTTCTCTGGGTTGTAAATGGTACTTTCCAAGATGATTTACCAGGTAGATAAGATAAAGGTTTAAATGGTTAAGTAAGAAATCAGAAATATGTTTTGCCATTTGAGATGAGAGCAATTGCCACCAGGATATTACTAGAGTTACCAGTGCTGTATTTATGTCTGCTTTTGAGCAACAATATAAAAGCGGTCACCTTAATATATGTTTTCATTTATCCTTGGTTGGAATGTTATGATAATTGCTCCTAAAGTTTCATGATCCATACCTTTCTGGTGTGGAGATCAGTTCTGCTACACAATGGTTCTTCACAAATAAAGTTAAAGAAGATAGTCGAAAGGGCAGGGGCTATTTCAGTACTGCTGTTCTTTGTGAACACATGAGCCTGATGCTTTCTGATATATGTAGGTGGTTTTGGGCTTAAAGTCTGGGCATTACTGACCTCAAACCACTAAAGCCTCAATTCACCCAGGTCATCTAACTGTGGTGTTGTTTCACATCTCGATGAAGTCAGAGTAAGTTGACAACTTCGACAAAAGAGATGGTTGTGTTCTCCCTAGTGCCTCTGCCAGGCATCTCTTCTGCTTCTCTTGAGCCAGCACTAACATTTGTGAAGCTACGTGGTCAGTCAGCTCAAAGAATTGATCAGACTAGCACTGAATAAAAAATGTTTTTTTCCTACCAAAAACAAAACCAAAACTTTTCAGCCTGACCACCTTGTCAGCTTATGTTATATTGGTGTAAACATCACATATTTTTTTTTCCTATTTTAACACTACAATTACGTTTTGTTATATGTTTGTTGATGTAAAAGCCATAAAAATTTTAAAATTGCAGATATTATTTGTGTTAATACACTTCTGTGAAGCAGGGATAACTCAAATCCATTAAGCATGTACATGTTAGAATACATATACACATGTATATGAACACACAAACACAAGCACACACATTCTAATACTCTAAAAGCACGGAACTAAATTTAAGGGTTGTTTTAGGTAAAATGCTGAAGTAGAGAAGAGGACAGGAAATACGAGATTTTTCTTAGAAAATTGTGCTAGAAAAGGCTGATATGAAGATGATAGCAAGTGTTTTAGGTCCTTATCAGTCAACATAACCTCAGCTGATCATTAATCATTGTTTTTCTAGTGCAGACAGAAGCTGTAGCCAAAAACTGCAGATGGGAGAAAAGAGGGAGCCACTAGAAACAAAATAAAGCTTGAAGACTTGTGTTCATCCAAATATTTATCAATGTCATTGTGCCCCCAAATCACTCCCAGTCTCCATAAACTATATCATATATTTGAAAGAATTCAGATGTCCTTAAATTTACTTTTTTTTTTTTTTTTTTTTTTTTTTTTTTCTGTGACAGTCCAGGGATACCAGGGATACCAACCTGTTAAACACTGAAGCCCCTGCCCCTTGGATTGATTCATCCAGGCAAATCAAGATACAATGTTTAGTTTGTGCCAGCACTAGGGAAAGGGTCACGGGACAGGGTGAACTGAAATGTGTTAGCTAATCACAACCTCCCTTCAGCCCCTTTTTCTAAACTAAATAAAACCTCAGTGGGTGAAGAATAAAGCAGTCACACCAAATCCATCAGATTCTGCAGACCTATCAGTGACACCTAGCTGTCAGCAGTATCAGAGGCCATCGATAACATTAACATGGACACCTGACCTTTGTTCATAGGCGATGGAAATCTTTGATCAAAGGTACAAGTGTTGTAGTAAACTGACTCATGTCTGAAATTAAACTGAAATGGTTAAAAAAAGGCAAACAAAAAAACCCTACCCCTTACACCTCTTGGAGGTATCTGAAGTTGTCCTAAATGCTACAGAAATGTGTTAAATATAACTTACCTTCTGTTAGAAGAAATTCTAAAGGAATTGAAATACTCATATTCTTAGATAATGAAATTTTTCTTGGGGAAATTAAGGTACAGTTCATTTTTAAAATATCCCAATAGTATGTTAAGCAACCTTTGAAGACGTGGAGTCTCTTCCCTTTAGCTTCATTAAAATCTATTTTCCACTTCTCTAATGTGTGATGAAATGTTTAATTCAGGATTCCCAATTTTGTTCTTAAGGAAAATATTTATTTTAAATATATATGGAAAAAAAGACATTTACATTTATTATTCTTTGAAATAGAATATTTTACTTACTCTTAATTTAAAGAACATGAGTGATAGTGAAATATGAGACATCTGAGGGATTCTATTTATGTCATGTCTTATACAGATTGTACTATGATAGGTAAGGTATTCTAAGGTTCTTTACAACTTGCAGTGCTTGGGCCTGATTTACTAGAGTTAATTACATAGGTTTATCTGTCAAATGTAAAAATTTACAGAATATAGTGCTTGTCATAATAAACTACTCACCTCGTGAATTTAATAAATCATTACACGGCAGACATTAAAATATAAATACATTTTATTTATTATGATTTTGAAACGTGCACTTTTTCCCAGAATCCACAAGAGGGCAACATGTACCAGGCATTTAACTACAAGAATATTAAAATCCTTTCATTGTTCAACAGACTTGGATGAAATTAATTGATTTTGGATTTAGCATTCTTCTGTATTAATTTGTATTGTTATCTAAACTTTTCATATTGATAGGTGTTAATAGAAACCAATCCTATTTTATATGGTACTGAATGTGAGTGTTGTTACATGAACTTATAATTAATTACGATTAAGGTTTAATACACATTTCATTTATCACTCGGACTGTCTTAACACCAGCACTCTTTTATTGGAAGTGCTGTAATGGCTAACAAAAACTTTTAGTGTCTCTTAGAAGGTCATACATTGGCAAAGCATATGTTAATATTCGTGATGGAGATAGGTTAACAGCAATGTTTTTTGTTTGTTTGTTTGTTGTTTTTTTTTGTTCCTGAAGGAACAAAAATTCCATAATTTTGCACAACAGAAGGATATGGTCTTTGCAGTGTATGTAAAAAAGCGACTAAACATGCAAAAGTGTAATTTTCATCTGAATAGTCCTCCTGCAGTAGTTCACTAGGGCTGGATTCTGCATCTCTTACACACTGGATAAGACTTTTCTCTGCAAGTAATCACAGTGAAATCAATTACACTCTTAATAGAATAAGAGTGGTCCAACCTGGTCCAAAACAATTAAATCAGTCCTTCAAGACAGTGACAGCTGATCGATGCCATTGGCATAAAACTCTACATCTCATCAGGTTCTTGACACTCACAAAGCTCCAGTTTAAGAGCTGATTATTTTCATTTCTCTAATTCCAAAGAATGCAGAAGTTAAACTTCTCAATTTTGTGCGTACACTTCACAGAACATATAAGAACATTTTTATATAGCCTAACTTAGAAGTAGTTTTATCTTAGAGAAACTGAAACATCAATATTTTTGTGTCAAAGTGAGTAGTATTGTTATACAGTATGGTCATAGAAACTGACCAATGCAGTAGGATGCTCAAACTCTCAAAAATTTATATGTGGTATGATTCATCTTTCACATATTTGTCTCTTCAGACTGACTATAGGATGAACAATTTGCTGTAAGCTAGAGAATGTCTGACACTTTAAATCAATACTTAGGAACAGAGAGAGACAATTGTTCTCACAGAGCACTTAGACTGCTTTCTTCCTGGCTTAGAGTAGTCTCACTGAAAGGGGCACAACTTTGCTGGAAAAATTAAAGCTCCCCATCCAAAGTCTCCAGAAAGTAAAAGAATATTGGTGTTTTTTGTTGTTGTTGTTGTTTTTTTTGTTGTTGTTTATTTCGTTTTGTATGGCTTTGAACAACACTCATTGGAACAAAAATTATAAACTATATGCTATTCAGGAAGCTAGGAACTCACCGCTTTAAGTTAACCATGCCATAAAACAGCAAATATATGTGGAGAATGACTTCTCTCTCAGGCAACAGGAGAGGCAATGCATACCCAAGTAAGCCTGTATATATTTAAACTACAGTTACAGAAGTTATTTATATATGAATTAGCCTGTGGTGAGCTCTATGCTGTCACAACTGATTGACTACTGAAATCCAAGCCAGATGAAGATTGGCTGGCTTATCTCTGCTACATAGCACTGCTACATAGCACTGACTGCAATACAGACATGATTAACTCTAGCATATCTATTTTGTTGTATTTATCTTTGTCTGAGAGTCTTGTTTTATATTCTGTCTTTCTTTTCTAATTGTCTCATTTTTCCTTTGCTTTCTTCTTTTGTACTGCGTATCAGTGGTATTGGGGGTCAAATCAAGTAGCTAGTACCAGCTTTTGCAATCTGCTGGCCCAGTCAGCAAACTGTATTTCCAGAAAAGGTAGGAGTTCTTCCTTTCTTAGGTCTTCCAGGTGCACCTCAGCTGAACAGAAGACTCCACTGCTTGCATGTCCTTTCTGCTGCCAATAAGTTCTTGATGCTATTGCTTGTCTCATCACTGCACATCCATAGATCCTTTAACAGAAAAATGACAAATGTCATTTGTCAAAAATGACAGCATTTGTTTGTCTTCATAATATTGCTAAGAATCAGAATACAGTGACCGTAGGTCTAAACAGTCCTCTGGATCCAGCTCCCTTTCTTCCCTTTCTTTGTTGTCATAAGCATTTTTGGCTTTTGTTTGAGTGATAACTATCTTTTGAGCTTCTTTTTTTTTTTTTTTTTTTTTTTTTTCTTATTAAGATGTTCTTCCAGATTCAATGGTTGTCCCGTACTTTTAAAGAAACCAAGATAGCTTTGTTTACAAACTGTTACCACTAATGTCCTTTATCAGTGCTATAAAATTTCTAACACGTTTGAAGCTGAATTATATGGAAAAGCTTTATTAGGTTTGTTTTATTCTTACTTAGTAAGTTATTGAAACCCATGCTAGTAAAATTTAATCTGCTGCTGGCTAAAATGTTTCTTGCAGTCCCTGCAAGACAAAGTTTAGTATCATTTTTTTTTCACATACTCATACATATGTTGCAACTGTCATGTTGAGGAAGCATGTACTGAAATGAAAATCCCCCCCTTTTTTTTTAACCTTGCAAAAGCTGTGTTTCTATGATGCTTCTGGCATTCCCAGGAAAAATACATGAGGGGAAAATGTCTGCTGGTATCACTGATACCATTGATCCCCTAGTTTTTTATTTCTTATTGACAAGCAGTCACAAGTAGGTCAGGGGAAAATATCTTGTAATAAGTGCCTGGATGTGTTCCATATCATGCTATAAAGTCTTGATTTCATACTGAGGGTGGAAGGGAAGGCATTGCTCCTGTGCACTGCAGTGTGCATTCAGCTCTCATTGCATTGCTCAAACCCTTTGAAGGTTGTGGATAGCCTGCAATATATACTGCTCCACAAGGAAACGATATGATCCTTTTATTTTTCTTATCTGGGAAACCTTTCCCCATGGTAGGTCAAGGGTGTCCCAGGAGTAATACAATCTCCTCTGGAAATTTCAAAGAACTCGATGATTATCTGCAATTGACTGAGGACATCTGTGCTGGCATACTGACACCCTGCCTAATTGATTATCCTAGATTCATACAGCTACATTCAAAACCAGGGCCCCAGCTGAACAGATGTCATGGCTAACACCCCCTTGCATTTTGTCAAAAAGTTCTACAAGTGGTTTGTTATCTGTCAGAGTGGTGAACATTTACATATACTGATTGTATTGTATTAGATTTTCTTTCTGTAGTTGGGAAAAAACATCAGCCAGCAACCCAGAGGCATAACTAACTGGTTGTTAATGTATGTGTGGCAAAACCAAAGCCATCTTTACCCCTGGTTATGAGGTAGGATTAGTAAAAATACTAGTTCTTCCTGCAGAAGAGAACAAGCAAAGAGCTCTGAGGGCTTTGTCTGGAAAGCTTGCTTGGCTCTGCTCTTGGGGAGCTTTTTTCTTCAGTTCTCTGAAAGAGCTGAAACATGGGGTAAAACCCAATAGCACATGATTGTATCTGTGTTTTTCAGTGATATGATCACTTTGACCTTGACCACCATAAGAGTAATACTCCCTTCTAGTCTCTGCAGTTGCTCACATAGTCTGATTTTATGTAAAGATACAGAATTTAAGAAAATTCTGATAGCCTCTAGGTAGTCTAGTTGTTCTTTATTGCTGACAGGTGTTTATCATCACTTCTGCCTGTAGAAAAATGCCATCAGTCCTTAATATAACACACAGGATACTTCTCAACACATTTTCTGCAGCAATCTATCAAGAAGATAAAAATTAACTGTGAGCAGATAGTACAGTGTATTTCTTACAGTACATAAGTATGAAGTCCATCGTTTTCTATCTTTAATTTCAGTAGCAGGTCACGCTTTTATGGAAAGGAAAAACACTTAGTTGTAAGTTTATGATTTCTGCAGTTATGGATTGTGTAGTTACAAACATTTTCAGAAAATGTCTGTTAAAAGCAAATGAAAAAAATGAGATCATTCTCCCTCAATTTATCTAACTTACCTTTAATGTTGGTGACTAAACGAAGGATTGATACTTTTGGCTTGACTAGATACTAGTTCTTGATGCAAATTTTGGCTGTAATACCTTCCAATATATTTTCCATGAAAATGGTTGGGTAGACATCCACACCATAACAGGAGTTCTTATTTCACACTTCACTGCAGGTTAAATTGAGTTTTACAGCTGATCTTTGCTTAATGTATTCTGACTTTCTTTCCTGATTATCAGAACTAGGATATCTTTCAGGTGATACAAAGCCTACCACCTGGGTGGAGTCTCTAGATAAAATGAGGTATCGTGGATTACTTCTGTATTTGCGTATGGGTCACTCCATTGCAGATATGTTCATCATTAATCACAGCTGCTGAGCTCTCTGTACCTATTTCCACCTGTAGAATAACTATACCACTACCTGATAAAATCCATCCTTCTTTCTCCATTTTAGTAATGCATTAGAAATAAAATGAAAAGAAGTTTTAGTGTCTTTGTTTCCCTCAATGTAAAATGTGCTGTGAGAAGAATCACAGAATGGTTAATGTTGGCAGGGACCTCTGGAGGCCATCTGGTCCAACCCCCGTGCTCGAGCAGGCCGCTCAGGCCCATGCCCAGGTGGCTTTTGAAGACCTCTGAGGAGGAGACCCCCACAGCCCTCCGAGCAACCTGTGTCAGTGCTCGGTCACCCGCTCAGCACAGAAGGGCTGCCTGGTGCTCAGGGGAGCCCCCTACGTGCTAGGTTGTGGTCAGTGCTGCTGGGCACCTCTGTGAAGAGCCCATCTCTGTCCTCTTGGCACCCTCCCTTCAGCTGTTTATGCACCTTGATGAGATCCACCCTGAGCCTGAAGAAAGCAAAATATTGTATAGATCAAGAAGTAAACTCTGATTACCAGCATCATTGCAAGTAAATTCCATATTCAATCTCAGTTTACGTGAACACTGAAGGTAATTGGAGGAAATGATTTATGTCACTTATTACCACACGCATCACAGTTCTAAAGCTTTCTGTCCCAATAAATCTCTCAATGGCTTGATAGTTGTAATTATTGTCTACTTCTAAATATATACCCTTCGGGTATTTATACACATCTACAAGATCTCCCTTGAGCATCGTCTTCTCCAGGCTGAAGAGGAGAAGAGGAGGTCTGCCCACTTTGGCTATTTGAAGGGAAGTTATCTCAGATTGGCCTAATTTAAAATTACTAATTAGTATATTGAAATTTCCTAACAGCAAGAGCAACAGAGGCATCTAACATCTAGTTTAACATTTTAATATAAAGGAAAATCTATTTTATCCTTTTTTTTTTTTTTTTTTTTTTTTCTTCAGAGCAGATTAAATAACGGTTTTGCAGAAATTAATTTGAATTTTCTCCTTCTATCTGAAGTCAGTCTGTCTGGCAGCATATTTTCTAGACCATTTCCTATGCTGAGCTATACTCAGTGGTTTAGTTCCACTCATTTAAGTCATTTTAGGGCCTTCTCTTTGATTAAGAAATTTTATGTGTTCAGCAATTATATTTGACATGGGTATGTGCTGATATAAAGGAGCTCTGAGGAACAAGAATAGAAGTTGCTTTCAAAAGATGGCCACCTGGGAATGTGTGACCTCCTTTGGTTGTATTGCAAGAGAATGGGAAGGAAACTCCCAGTTGTAAAACAGAAAATAACAAGTTAAATAACAAGTTAGAGCATGACTTTGCCCAAAGTTACTTGTAGTAAGTTTTTACTTTAAATGCAGTAAATTTAAAGAGCATTTTGTTTTACTGCTTCTGCTGCACAATGCTGTCAATTCATTTGCTTACATCACTTTTTTTTTCCTCTCTCAAAAAAAAAAAAAAAGATTTTTCTATGCTTATAGAATTATCTAGCTGAAGCATTTCAGCTTACAATAATTTCTGTTCAGCTTTGAATTTTTGAAACTAGCCCTTTTCTACTTGAAGCCTCTACTTGGTGCCTTTAATGCTGTGCAAATAGCAGTTTAGCAGCTAAATGTTCCTATTCCAAAGGTAGGCTGGTATCTTACAGGTATTCTTGTAAATTGTTTTGGGAAAGGCAAACAGATACAACAGCTAATTTTATCTCCTTTTCAGTTTTTAATGCATTGAAGTGTTTACAGGATTGGCTAAAGATTAGGTAATTCCCTGTTAGCTGTGGGTTTTCCTCCATTTAGAACCCAAGTCCAGATCAATGCAAGGAGAATAAAAATACTTCCCTTGTCACAGATGTGGTGTACATTGAAAATGTGATGTGTTGCTTATATACTGTGGTGAGGGGAGACATGAAAGTAGAGAAAACGGGTAAGCAGGATTTGAAGAAGAGATAAAGGAATAATCCCAGAAATATTCTCCAGCTGCTTTGCGGTGCTGTCACGCAGCAAAGTAGCAGTAGATGTAGTTTACCAGACCAGGATGCTCAGTGCAGTCCAGGATGGAGTGGGATGCTAGAGAATTCTCACAGGTAGGCATTGTCCCCACAAATAAGGGAAAAAACTGCAAGCACAGACACATGCAAAATACACTGTATATAGTGATTAAAAAAACTGAAGATAAAAAAGACTGGTTCATTTGACCAAGAAATGTAGATGACTGAAAACAGACAAAAGATGCAGGCTATTTAATTCATTTAATTTAGCTGCCTAGTGCAGGGGTTCTGAGTCAGTGATTATTATTCATCCTCCCAGAGGAATTCAGCTCAGTATGAGTAACAAAGGATATATACAATAAGGAAAAGCTTTCCCTTGTCTGTATTGATATCACAGCAAAACAGAACAAACACAACAGTCATATTAACTGAAAAAGTATGAACTGTTACCTACCTCTGTTTTCAGTTCTGAGAAAGGTGAGGGAGAAAAAATAAAAATAAAAAGTTAACCATATCTCTATCAGTTTTGGTCTGCTGTTAAGCTGTCATGATTCCTTTAATAGGGTCAATCAATAAAACCTGAAGAATTATGCAAATGTTGACCTTAAATTGCAATATGGAGGATAGACATTTTATTTGTTATTAAAATAGTGAGTCAACCTCTGCATCTTAGGGAAAGCTGCCTTCCCTCACCTACTGGGCAGGGATAATGAAGAGAGATCAGAAAGATGTGTTTTGTAAGGGTTAAGTATGCTTACTTACGTTATCATATTCATTCATGTTATGAAAAAGTTTTTCATCAGATGACAAAGTTGTAGGTTATTTCTGTTGATACCAAGTTATTGATGTTTTCCTTGAAATTACCAAAAATGGTGCTTGCATGCATGTACGTAACTATACATACATGCACTACAGTTTCCTTTGTTTAAGGTACTGTTTTTTAACTAAATGGATAGTCTGGACAAAATTATATATTTTAAGAAATGTAAGAAGTTAGTATTCACATAAGGAAATATTTAAAATCATTTGTTCAGCTATATGTATTGAAAATGGGTTTCAAAGTAAACAATTTTAATTAATGATTGCAAACTGTTAATGTCCTAAGCTTTTCTCAAAACTGCTGGTCAGTGAAAAAAACACTTCAGCGATATTGAACAAAGGATTATCCCAGGGTGTACTGTAAATTGCATTAAGATATCAGAAAGAGTTCACCCAAGCAGCAAAGGTTGCTGCATCCTTGACTCTAATCTGTATAAAGGAAGCAGAAGGTAAGATTATATTAGAATTTAGCCACTCTGTGGCAGGAAAAATCCTGTTAGTCATGCATTGATTTGGAATATTCAAGTGCAGCCTGTGTTGGTTTGGTTGAGAAGTAATCCTGATTTAAACGTTAAGCTTCTGAGGGCTAGCTTAATTTAAAGTAGATAAACCTTGGGATTGTATAAAGTATTTACCACAAAGAATATGCTCTGTAGTTGAGATACTATGTAGTAGCTTAAAGAGCCAGAGCAATTTGAAACCAATTTGAAACTCTGAACACCATTGAACACCATAGAAATGTTGATGTTCAGTAACACATTATTATTATTATTTTTTTTTACATATTCTATTTGTATTTATGTAAAATTAAGATGCCCAGGACCGTATCCAGATGGCCTTTGAGTATCGCCAAGCAGGGATACTCCACAAACTCTCTGGGCAGCCTGTGCCAGAGCAGTCATCTGCACAGTAAAAAATCTCTTTCTGGATGTTCAGGTGGCATCTCTGGTGTTCCAGTTTGTGTCTGTCACCTCTTGTCAATGGGCATCAGTGGAAAAAGCCTGGTTCCATCTTCTTTGCACTTTTCACTCAGATATTTATGGATACTGATGAGATCCCTCCTGAGCCTCCTCATCTCCAGGCTAAACAGTCCTATCTCTCTCAGCCTTTCCTCATGGGAGAGATGCTCTGGTCCCTTCATCAGCTTTATGGCCCTTCATTGGACTTTCTCTAGTGTGTCTATGTCTTTCTTGTAGTGGAAAGCCCAAAACTGGACGCAGCATGTATTCCATTTGTAAAGCAAAAAAAAAATAGTAAAAATTAAGCTTTGCAAAATCCTTTCTTTTGATTAAAAGTAAGTTTTACACTTCAAAGTGTTTTCACATTTTTGAAACCAAATAAGTTGATTTTGCTTCTGTAAAAAGAATTTCACAATTGAATTCCATTCTGTTTAAATAAAACCATATACATATATGTATGTATATATTAAAAAAAAAGCTGTAATATAAGAAGAATCTACTTGTTTTGGGTCACATTAAAAAATTCATTCCATCTGATATTTTTCTTTCTTCATTAACAGCAACATGGAAAAAAGTATCCATAGTGTTATATTTAGAAGAACATTAAGACCATAAGATTAAAGAAAAAATTAAAAGAATATTCAGAAAGTTGACTGTTTTCAGAGGACTGTTAAATGTGCTAAATTCTGTAGCCAAAACAGAAATTCTATTTATTTCTATTTAGAATTTTCTGTTAGTACTGTAGTAGTAGTAGTATGTTTCTATAGTGTATGAGCAAATTTTTTGTGTATAGTGATTCTGACCTTTGTATTCCTACTGAATTATAAAATACATACTACGTTTTCAAAGAAAAAAAAGATCAAAATTGTTAGACCTATGATCCTTCAGAATGAAATGTGCAAAGCAGCGTTGTACTTTAGCTGGGGTGGTTTAAATTCTATACCCCAGGCTTTCCCTGCAAATTCTGTGTGGACACAGATGAATATTCTTGGAAACCACCTTTTGTGATAGAAAAGTTGCCCTTGTTCTGCATACACATGGAGGTTGTATATAAAGTCTTACTACTGCAGTGGCAATATTGTACTGTCCTTTTGAATGGAAATAAATTGACAAAAAGCAGCTAAACTAAGCATTTTTTTCATACATGGCATTGTATTTTCATAGTGTATTCAAGTAGACTTAATGAAATTCAGAATGCCAACCATATATAACAGAGAAAACATACTGGGACATTAAAATGAACAATAGCAAGCACAAACACAGTATCCTTCAGATTCCAATTACAATACACCCATCACTCAAATAGAAATATTTTTCTGTTCCAAAGGAACACGTGGAAAATACTATTCAGTAATGTAAGATAAACATTTATAGCAAGCTTTCTAATTCTAGCACACACTGAGAATACCTTTCTACAAGATAGTTCACTTCATTCTACCTTGGCCTGTGCCAGCTAGATTGTCCACAAAAGGAATTAGTGGGGAAAAATGTAGTATACTGTAAATTCAAAATTTCATTTAATTCAGGAAGTTTTTTGCATAGACTCAATGTTTTTGATGGTAGCAACCTGAGCAGGAAAAGAAAACTTGTATTATTAATAAAGGGAATATACCATTCTAATCCAATCAAGATAGCAGTATGTATTTCTTTTGAGAGTAGGGGACATCCCATCCATTAAGCCTCCTCTCATTGTTTTCTTTGTTCGTATGCTTTCCTTTCTTCAGCCATTGTTTGTTAGTTCCTTTCTTTAAATGATCAATCATCCTCTTCTGTCACCTTTGTCTTTCTTTTCACATTATTGCTGGGTCTGTGGCTTCGTATGTAGATTACATGATGAATTTTGGAGAGAGCTTTCTGTTAAGCATATTATCATCCCCTGGTTGGAAATCATGGTAGATGTTTTACATAAAAGCCTGAAATTTCCTCTCTGCTCACCACCCCCAGAGGAGCAGCTGTGGCAGCTGGTAGCATCCATCAGTATTATGCTGGGAGAACATGACCTGCAGGGAGGACCCTTTAGATTTCATACCAACTCATCCATTTGAGATTCTTCCTCAAGTAGCCTAAGACCATTGACCTTCTTGTATTGTTAAAAATCACGTTCTCTTGATTCAGTATTCAGGCAAACCTGAGATAGAAATGGTTGTGTATGTGCCTATGCAGAAGAAGAGATTGCTTTCCTTTTTTTCCTCCAAAATTCAAGGGCTGGTAAAGTCTTCACTTTGTGATACTTCCTTCCTGTTTTTCCTTCACTTTTGGAAAACTATGGAAATAAACATGTATACAGAGTTACAAGGCTCACTACTGTTGATAATTTTGCTGGAGTCTGTGAATGAATCTGGGTTGTTGTTTTCAAAAGGACAAATTAACTCTTAGATGTGTTATATGTATTAAATAGTCTAGAAAAACTTCTTGACTGCCATTTTGAAACACAAACAAAAAAGGTCCATCCTAAATATGAGAGAACAATGAAGGAACGGAGAACCAATACTTACAGAAACATGTGCTTGACATATTTATGGAGAAAATAAAACGTGAGTAAGATGGAAATGGTATTCAAATAGAAAGTTTTCAAGGTAAGCCTTAGGTTACATCAATATTAAATACATATTGATCTTTGAATAAAGGGTTTTAAGACAGATCTGACTAAATAAGGGAGAGAACTGTAGTTAACTACAGAGACCCTGCTAAGTTGGTACTTTTTTGGGGAAGTAACCAAAATATACTTTCAGATGAAAAGTGGGAAATCTTTATTCCAAAATACTGAGGTATACTATCTTGTGCCTTTCCTTAACTTTGCAATTAATTTGTGGAATTTCAGCTTTTCTTGTGACATACTAATTGCTTAATAATTTTGAACTTTTTTTTCCTCATCTTTCTCAAATTGAAGACAATGTCTACATTGTCTGAAGTGACTGGGTTTGAACTACTTGAACTCTTGCTTCCTATAAAGGCAAAGCTCAGGTGTCAGCCAGTCCCTACCCTGTATCTGAATTTTCTTGCCAACGCAGCCAGAATGTGAACCAACATGTGAAGAGTGAAGATAATCTGGGTGTTTGGGCTTCAGTACAGACTCATCTCCCAAGGTAACGTGACATTACAGATACAGTTCTGCCTTGCTTCACTCCATAAATGGAAAGAATGGAATTGGACTCTCACACCAGGGAAATACGTAACACGATAAAGGCAAAGGTTCATTCTGAAAGCCGAACATGAAGAATCAATTCTAATCTGTAGCTGTTTCTCACAAGTAGCTCTT
Source organism: Stictonetta naevosa (assembly GCA_011074415.1). Taxonomy (NCBI): domain Eukaryota; kingdom Metazoa; phylum Chordata; class Aves; order Anseriformes; family Anatidae; genus Stictonetta; species Stictonetta naevosa. The sequence continues at coordinate 97,164,646 of CM021697.1, forward strand.
TCATGCATGAATAACAATATTGAACTCCATGAATACTCAGGTGCTTGGTTTCTGCAAGATAGCTAAGTGTAATTTTATTACTTCTTTGTGATTCCTAGCCAAGATAGCAGACCATGTTGCTCAAGAACATAACTGAAATATTCTAAAAACAATAGATGATAGGGGACCATGCCTCTGAATATAAAAGAAATAATTGCTTGAGTATTTACAAAGTACTCTGACTCTTGAGTCTGTGTCCTGATATTGCACCACACATTCATGCCTATTCCAGCATTAAAAGAGTTAACTGCCCTGACCAGTAAATGTGTTCCTTCACATTTGTAAGCCTCTTTGGCAATTCCAGTACTTATTAGAGAAGACTGATTTTATCTGTAGCTTGGATTGCTTGCTTAAAAAGCACATTCTCTTCCTAAGCCAAAAATAATACGATTGCATAGTGAAGCTTCTGCTGTCCCAGCTTTCTCTAGGACCTAAATCAGAGCATGACACAAGTGTGACTGCCACAGCTACTGGTACAGCAGTTACGAAAGTACATTCTTCAGGAATGTACCCTGTCATGCAATGGGTATTGTCATACGTCTCTGCATTAATATCGATTTTAAGTTACCATCATTTCTTTTATTGAAATTTTCACAGTGAAATCATGTATTAGATGTTAATATACTATCTGTCTCCAAGATGCTTGGGTATCTGAACACAATATTAGTATTTCATTGACCTTATAAATTTTTACTTTTGGGTTTATTTGTGCCTTGTAATTGATTATTTATTTATTTATTTATTTTTAATATTTAAGCTGTAAATCATGTTTGATATATTAGAGGACAAATGACCTCTAATGAAACTGATGGGGCTGTCCTTTTCGATTACAAAGACAAAGGAATCAATGGGATTCATTTCACACATTAAATGAGGTTGGTATTATTTAACACTACAATGAGGGACAATAATTGATGATAAATTACAACTGAAGTCCTATTGGATTATGCATTACTTTACTCATAGTGGTGTTAAGGATTAATTAAATTGTGTAGGAAGCTGCAATATATGAATTTTTCTCAACTCTGCCTCAGCTATCGAACCATAAGATGAACATGTTAAGCATGTTTTCATTTCTACTTCTATGAGGGGGGAAAAATCAAATAATGCATTTTATATTTTTCTATGCATTTTTTTAGATAGGTTGTTACAGTTCTTGGATCATTTCTGTATTATAAAGAAAAAAATTAGGAGAGAGGCCAAAATAAATCTCATATCTTGAATGTCAAAACTACCATTTAAGGCAAGGAAAATACAGTTGAACTATGTATTTTAGTTTGTAGTGGACATAAAAGAAAGATATTTACAGCAACACTTTCTGTAGTGCTTTCACCCACCAGATACAAATGGATCATCCCAGCAGTAAATGTTTTTATTATTATTATTATTATTATTATTATTTATTAATCCATTTATTTTAAGTTATGTATTTAATTGGGTGAAGATATGAGGCTTGATATTCATTTCTTAAGGATCCATTTAATACTTATCAGCTTTATTCTGACCTTTAGTCTTCTTACACAATCAGTAGTTCCTCCTGGTACACTTTGCCCTGCCAGGAGACCTCAGTTCCTTCAACCAGCTGGTTACAAACAAGTAACAAGACCTCTGCAGCCCCTCTGGGTCTCTGGGAAGTGTTCATTTATAGCTCTGTCAACTAGGGCTGTTGTCCCAACACAAGTCTGAAGTGAGGATCCAGTTGGTGTTGATTGGTCTTTAGCCAGGTACTAAACTGTTTTGCTCCAATGTCCTGCTCAGTTCTTGTATAATGTGTAACTCTTTCCATCTCAGTGCTGGTGGCTGTCCTGTTTCACTGGACATTTTCTTTGATATTGAAATGTCAGAGCCTGTAAAGGAGTCAGCCTCGTTGCTGAGTGCTTGGAGGTGCAAGGACCGGTATGGTGCAAGGTGCGGTATGCAGCTTATAAAGCCATTTTGTGACTTCATGGCTCTTTTACAGGAGGTAACACTGAGAATAGTATAATATATGCCAGATAACATCTCTCCTGCAATCCAGCACATTGTTTGCTGTTGAATATAAGGTGGGCTAATGAATACAGAGCAAATAATCTGACTAGTGTAGGCTGATTTAAGAATTAATTTGGAGAAGATACTAGATACCCTTTTGTGCTATGAAATGTAATATCAGTGGGATTACTCAAAGTTTAAAAACAAACAAACAAAAACCCCACATCTTTTCATGTGAATAAAGTTTTGCAAGGAGGTCTTATGTTACCCTCGAAGGTACTCCATTTTATATTTCCTCTTTCCTCTAGGACAAAAGATAGAATGATAAATACTTAACTGGAAGATGCTTCCCAAGTGAAATACCTTTCACCGACCTTGTGAAATGTTTATAATGTTGGGAAATAGTCTTAAAGGTTTTATGCAGCCTTTGCAGTCTGTAGTCTCTTTTTTTCTTTTAGTGGTTCTCATGTTGTGATGACAATACAGCAAACTGTCAGTCATGACTAGCTCATGGTCGTCCTACTGTCAGTATGTGTGTGAAGCACTGTGGAGATCTAATGGAGCAAGGGAACGAAAATCAGAAGGCAAGGTCATCCCTGTGTGACTTTGAAATGTCACTTAACCTTTTTAAGCAGTAGCTGTCACAACTAGACTCAGCTAAGCTCATTCTCCTTTATTATGGGCAGAAAAAGATCCGTGAGTATTAAGTAACACTTCCACTTCTGGCAATTCTGTTTCTTGTAAATGAAATTCCCATCAGCTCCTAGCTCATGCCAACATCAGAATTTTAAAACATTTTTCCCTTTTCTGTTTAAAAGAAGAGTTTTCAACTTTCTTGTAGAGATTAACTTTGCAGAGGAAAGCTTAAAATCTTCAAGAGAATGCATTTCAAAATCATAATCAGGAAAATATTTAAGTTATTTAAAATACATTATCTGAACTGTAGTTTAAAATCTTGTGTTTTTTGATGATATGTTATTATACTTTACAGACTAATTATGATGAGATTTATGATTCTTTTGAAAGACAAGGAAACATTTAATACAAAAATTACACATTTTTTCATAAGAAATGTAGGAAGTGTTTAGCTTCTACATATTGTAAAATAATTTTGAAAGCCCAAAACTTCCTGAAAAGAAATATCAAATTCTATTATTACACTTAAATGAGAATAAGCTTAAGAAAGGTTAATTGCACTGTTCTGACTCCAGACTGCCTATCATCATGTTGACAGAACGTTTTCTTCAGTGTTGGAACAATGATAGAACATAGCAATAACAGTATGAATTGAATAGTCAGTTTTCTTGTAGATGTATGCACTTGCAAAAACAAATCATTGGGATTCCCAAGTTGTGACAATGTAAGGAAGTTATGATTAGAAAAAAAAAAAAAGTGAGAAGGGGTTTTAAATGTTTAAGTCTATTTCATTGACATGAAATACAGAACAAATGGTAGTTAATAACCTCCTTTTAAAATTATTTCTAATTAGTAAGACATTTTGGCAGGTCTGCTTTTGCTTTCCTACCTTTTTTTTTTTTTTTTTTTTTTTTTTTTTTGACAGACTACTCTCATAATGATTACAAAAGAAAAGGCAAAGCATCTAGGTCATCTAATCTGCAATTAACTCCATTAATTTTCTGGAAGAATATAAAAGATCAATGTAAAATGTTTCTTGTTACCTGGTTCATCAGAATTTTACCTGGTTCATCAGAATTACTGTTAAACTTAAGACTAGAACTTCAACAGATGTTTATTCTGCTAAAGGTGCATCACTGTAAGGCACAACACTTCCTTCTGTAAAATAAAATAAAAAATATAAGCTTTTTCTGATCATATGTTAGTGCATACAGTAAAGTGAAGAGTTAAATCCAATTCAGTGACATGCCCTCAGCCTCAGAGAATTTAGTACAGGTGAGAGATTTCTCCTGTAATTATACATATATGTGACCCCCAAAAAAGAAAAAAAAAAAAATCTACAGGAAAATATTCTTAACTGCTGAAGAAATCTTTTATGATGTGCATTAACTTTTGTTGTTCTGTGTTTATAAAATCATTTCAAATTTGCAGTGGTGGAAATAATGCTTATCCCAAATTCTGTATGACCAATGTAACTCGGAGACCACAATTACAAGTGGAAAATAAGTAAGAGAAAAACAAACAACAACAAAAACACACATATTCGCATTAATTATAGTAAAACCTCTTCATTAATCCTTCTGACTGTCAGCTGCCTCTTGTCCCATATCCTTGGGAAGTAAATTATACAGATGTGACCAAGGGGACATGCCATCCATGTTTTGTTTCTGATGTTCAGTTCTAGTCAGTGAATGGAGACCAAGAGACGCCTTCTGTTTATGATGACATAGGTGCAGACATCTGTCACGTAGAGGAATGCAGTTTGTCACTTAAGAATATGCTCACAATATTTAGAGCTTTTTCAATTAAAAGCAACACATTGAATCTCCATGGCACCATTTATATCTGCCCAGTGCACTGATGTAGCATCCTCAAGGTGTGAAATCCCATGTAATTGCAGCGCGCTGAAGGGGTTGTACCTTGATTTTGGAAACCTTCAGGGTAATGCCTTGCCTAAAATGTGGTTATTGGCAATCAGATGCCCAGGTACCAAAGCCATGAGTACTTGCATGTCAGGTTTTATATTCTAATAGGAACTGCCAAGGCAGGCTGTAAAACTTGCCATTTCCAATTATTTTCATCATTCACCACAAACGCTTTTGTCTCCACCAGTGTTCAAACCCAAACTCCATTTCTGTTTTTCCTGAAGTATGACTTTTCTCGACTCATTTACTTTACACCGTTCATCAGTCCATCATTCCCAGCATTATCTAGCAAGCCTAGTAAGAGTCAAGCTCACCCAGAAGAAATGACTGGCAACTGTTGCAAGACAAAAAAAACAAAACAAACAAACAAACAAAAAAAACCCACAATTCCTCATGCCATGAAGTTTTCAACTTCCAAAGGTGGGAAAACATCTGTAGGAAACACTGTATTTGGGCAGATATTTGAATTAGAAACTAGGGAATAAAAGTAAATTATGTAAAAGGACACTAGATTTTTAAGTGTCTGTTTCTAAATGACAACTGTGTAGCTACAGATAAGTAAAAATTTTATTTTCAGTGACCTGAATTCTTACATCTCTAGAGCTCTTCTAGATAATTTATTTTTTTCTCCCCATAAATTGTTTCAAAAAATGAAGCCCTAATGTATGCTTGTTCAAACACATATTGCTTTGAAGATCTCTGCCAGAAAGTGTGTGGCACTCTTCATTTTTTCCAAGTTTCCTTTATGCTATTTATATATTCATCCAAGGCATAGAAGCAATACCAAGCAAAAATGGTAAATATTTGAAGACATACCTGAAATTTGGCCACTGAATATCAAAAAATGTTTTGTGAATGTGTGCAATTCATAAAGCAAAGAAAAAGAATGTTTGCAAAATAACTTACATAAACACTACCAGTTTACACAGAATTAACTGAACTTTAAATGGGAAAAATCATTAGGCAAAAACTTTTGTACACATGAACACATATGCAGACATAGAGGAGAAGAGATGCAAATACTAAATGGAAGTGCATCTCTGCCAGTCTCTCAAACAATCTCAACAACAGTAACAAAATCCTAGCTGAAGGTCAAGTAATACATATTATCTGCTGCTTACCTTTTTTTTAAAAAAAAATATATATTTTTTATTTTTTCATTTACTAGGCATTTCTAAATAGGGATCATGGATTCTGGCCACAAATTTCAACACACATTTCTATTTTTCCTCCACCTCTGTGTGACACGTTTTTTTTTATCAGCACTGGAACATATTCCAGTGAGCTTGAAAAAGCCTGACAGCTAACAGGCAGGTTGAATAAATAGATGCTGTGTTCCTGGGGGTCTACGTTTGCCTGACTCCTTCTCTTTTCTCTTTTCTCTTCTCCCCATCCCTATTCCTCTCCCTCTTTTCTTCTCATTTCCCTGTTCTGTCAGCTGCTGTAGAAATTTATTTTTAATGTACTGTGTGAAGTATGTGCAGGACTGTGTGTGTGGGCAGGCTGTGTGTAATCATTCTTCATGTTTCTTGTAGTGCACATCACAATAACAACAACAATAATACTTCAATATTTTTAACAAGGTTATTTTACATGCACAAAATTTGTAGGTATTGTGCTGCCTGATACTGTATTCCTTTAGTATCAAATTCACTTCAGTGTATGTGACATTAGTAAACTAGGCAGTTGTGCCTTGGCTTTGTTGTGGATTGGTCCTTTGATCACATTATGCTTTAAGGAGCCTATTTGCCAGCAAATAGGAGTTGCCCCTCTGACCTTAAAGAAGAATATTGTCCCTTTCCACTGCAGTAATGACTTCTTTTTCCCACATGCCCAGAAGGATGGAGCTTAGGAACTGTGTTCTTAGTAGATTATACTGACAGTCAGTAGCTCTCCGGTGCATATGCTACAGTTTTGCTGCTTGCAGTTGCATTTTTTTCTCTTTGGGTGAATTAAAATTGAGGTTAGGTTTCTGTTTGTTGTGGTATATATTCATAGCTTATAAAGCTGTGGATGTGACCATCAGAAGAATTTTCAATTTGTTTCTATTTAGTTCCCTGCTCACATCAGGACCTTTCACAATTCGTGTAGTGTGTCTTGTAGCTGGAACTGAATAACTCACTGGCAAAGACCTGCATTCTTAATTATAAGAAGTTTCTGCCCTTTCCATCAGGATGAATGGAGGGGAGCAGGATGACATCCACAGCATAGAAATACATTAAATGTCAAGGTCTTTTTGTACAGCATGGCTAAGTACAGGCTCAGAAACAAGGCATAAACTTTCGGTCTGTTTAGTCACTTGTTTGCTTTGGCCCAAAGCCTGCACAAGCGATTTAAGAAGGATTAAGTGTGGGATATTTGGTGCTGATCCCTTCCCAGGCTTGAGGTCCCCAGACCGGGGCAATCAGACTTCAAGCTGTTACATGCCATTGCTCCTACAGAGGTTCCTGATCCTTGGCCCAAGTGTGCACATGAGCGTGAGGATGGTAGGACAACCTGAGCTCAGAGCCGAATTTGGCTGGTGGCAGTGACAGGCAGAAGTTGACTAACTAAAGTGACCTGTAGAATTTCCCCCTTGCTGACTTACAAATAAAATATGTTACAGTCATGTGGCACAATAGTTGCTACCCTCATCTGTCTGTCCTCATGAAGCTGAACAAGCCATATGTTAAACAGGTACTGAACTGCTCACCATACAATTTTATATTGAAACACTAGTCTTTAGATTATGACATCTATGATCTGATTAATTTTTCTATTTGGGCATCAGGCAGAAAAGATGGATGAAGACCACAGCAAATAAACTGATAAACTTCCTTGTGGTAACCCGTCTTCACTCATAAATACAATTCCTTGGCTTTTTCTTGTCCAGGGTTGACTAATGACTCAAAAAAGGCACTTCTGCTTTCCGTGGATAGATATTAACTAGTCCAGTATATCCCTGAGCTATATGTTGTAATGTAATTTCTGTAGAGCACAAAGATTAATTTCAGTACTAGTTACATTTCATGATGAACTCTTAGAAAGTGCAGTTTTGACATCTCTGACTTTTGTAATGTATCAGTTCAAGACCTCATTTGTCTTGACTATATGGTATGTGATAGTTTGAGAGAGATCTTGTCCCTCTTAACAATTATGCTTTTATCACTTTACTGTCTTCTTTACTATTTTATCTTCTGTATTCTCTAAGTTATATTGAAAACTAGCATTTTATTTTATTTTTTTTCTACAAGATAATTACATCTATAGGATATATCCAAGACTCTTATTTCATTTTTTGGGCATTGTATAAAGAATTTTGTAACATTGATGATTTTTTCAGGACCGACTGTATCAATCCACCTGAAGTCTCTGTTTATAATCCACTGAGGACTATCTGTTGGCAGATATATGTGTTTATTCTGAATTTGTTTGTGGAGAAATATTCTTAATTATTTGCTCTAGAACAGACATTGAAAAGTATTAGTTAGGGACGTTTTTATTTATGTTTCTGCTAGCTTTGCTATGAGAATTAGTCCTCTTAAGTCTCACACCTTAATGATGTGTAAGAGTTAAATTTTGTAATTTCTACTTTAATATAGTAGAATTCTTAATGAAAAAAAAAAACAAACAACAACAAAAAACTTTGAAGATATTTAATATAGGAATAGGAATTTTTATTTTATTTTTTATTTTTATTTTTTGTAGTATGCTCTTCATTGTAAACCTCACTAAATTAGAATTAGCATTTGTTTTAGGCACAATGAGACTACAACACATTCTTCTGTATTAAATTAGTTGGAGTAGGAGGATATCAGTAACAAGAACCATGTATGAGGTTTCTGGTTTCTGCTGGAAAAATAGTTTAGAAAAAATTGTAAATCAGATTGAAATTTAAGTAAATAATGCTGCTTTTAAAATTTTCTTGGTAAACAAAGCTAAAGACATGAGATTCATTATTGTAAATTACTTCAGTATTAACTTGGCCTTAATAAGAAATAGAACATACAGAAAATTTCAAGAGGATGATCTAGTATAATATGTCTAAAAAAATTATTTTAAAAATTGCATCTTATTTCCTTAGCAGTAATGACAAAATAAAAATAATTAAAAAAAATGTGGTACTGTGCTAAAATAAGAGAAAACTACGTTGGTAATCTACTATACTATAATCATTTCCACAATCTTGCATCTGTCTGATTCTTTACGGAATACAGAGAATTATACAGAGAATTACTTAATATAGATCCATTAAGTTGTTAAACATTGTGTTATAAATTTCATCACACAAGTTTTAAGTGCTTGGGATTCTTTATTGGATCTTTCTAAAATGAGTAGGGATTACATTCTGATTCTTATACATTGTTTATGAAAGCAAGTTTATGTTTTCTCCTTGGAGGTAGGAATACTGTACTTTAGGCTTTTCATAATATCATGTAATATTTTGATATTAAAATTTCAGCAGTAGCTAGAACTTTCATCACAATCTTATTTTTCTAGAATGTATAATTTCTGAGCAGAGCTGTAGTTCACATCTTTCTTCAGTCATTTGATTTGAGAAAGATATTTGTTTTTTTCTCATCATCTTTTTCTAAATTCCATGAAAACCAATGAAAAATTTCCATTGACCTCAATATGGCTAAATCACCCTTAAAGGTGATTACCCTTATTCTAAGGGTATTTTTATGTCTGCGAACTATATAATTAATTCATATTCTTCAAAGCTTTGCATCATCTTGGTAGTACATCTTCTGCTTTCAAAATATGTCTAATGTTTTTTAAACAAGAGAAAGATGGTTGAAGCTAAAGAACATTTCATTCAACAGAAAAATAATCTGCTTCCATGATGCTGGAAGTTTGACATGTCTTAGTTTGTATCATTCTCTTTGAAAAACAGATTTTATTTTGACTCTTTGATTTCCTTAATTTAGAGAAAGAGTAAAAGAGAGTGAGAATAAAAAATTTCAAATAGTATTCATTATTTTTTTTTTTAGCAAATTGAATAGTTTTGACATTGTATGGGGTAGAAACAACTTAAAATACTGCATGTGAACATTTTGTGATATTTAATTCCTACTACCTTATCTAAAAATTTCATTAGAGTTTTATTATGTGCCTGAGAGCCATAAGATATCCTCAAATCTCCTCTGCAGATCTCTGACATATGGTTTTATTTTTGTGTTTATGGGGCTAGAAGCAGCCCCCATGGCTAACTGAAGACTTGCTGCTGTGTTCCCATTCTTCAGAAGAAGGTGGATGACCCAACCTCCACCTTGTGTCTAGAGCAAAAATGAATAGAATTAGTCCAAAATAATATTATTCAGCATATATGATATTCTAGTAAAATTAACACTGGAGATATTTGTTGTAAGACCTACTTTGGAATTAGTGTTAGCTGCAGTAACATACCTTGTCAGATACATACTGAATATAAGTACCTAATACTTTTACACTTAAAATAAATAAATAAATAAAATGTTCAAGCTTTGCAAATGTTATCTATACTAACTGGTAATTATCTTGTATCTTAATTAAGCTGAATCTCCCAAATCTGTAATAAAATAAATTAAGTGTAATACATTTATTTATTTTTTTTAAAGAACAAAGAAGCAAGCAAATCATATACATGTTTTTCAGAACAAAATGTACAGTGAGGCCATAGGTTTAGTGATGAAAAACTTTACTAATGTTGAAACTTTGGGACTGTCATTTTGTATAACATACAATAGAGATTTTGTAAAGGCTGTAGTAAATTTAATGTAATCTTGCTCTGGTCTAGTGATTGAAGTATATTGTATATGTGTATACATATGTGCATTTTGGCATATTTGTCAAGACCCATGACAAATCCATTATGTTGGAGTTTTAAATAAATAATACTGCTTTTAAAAGTTTATTGTAAACAAAGCTATATGCATTAGATACATCATTGTAAATTACTTCAGTTTTATATTGTCTTTAATTATAGACTATTACAATTATAGCTGTATAGACTATTTCAGAAACATATTCTGATGTACTATGTCTAACAGAACTTTATTTAAAAGAATTCCTATAAAAAGAATGTTAAACCATAAGTTTTACATTATGGATTTCAGGCAAACCCAATGACCCCAGATAAACAGTTTTCGAGCAGATAAGTCTTCAGGTATTTAATTTCTACAAACAAACAAACAAACAAAACAAACAAAAAAACACAACCTTCACTGATTTCAGCTTTTTATGATTTTTTTAACCTTTTTGCAAATTAAAAAGAGGTGTTCTGAAAGCAGTGGCAAGCACACTGCAACTGATCTCTCTGGAGCGCAGATTACTTTTTATGTGAGGAACTTGGCTAGAAAGTCATTGTGATACTATACATAACATTTTAAGTTTCTTGGCTCTCAGACCTCACGTTTCCTATCCTGCTCTTGCCAAAGACTATTTGGAATAGTTTATCAGCTTCACAGCTACCAGCAATGTGCCTGCAAGAATTTGAAGGGAAAAAAAAAAAAAAAAAAAAAGTATTTTCTACTTTTTTTCTTTCCTTTTTGATGTACGTTTTTATTTTTAGCAGTACAACTTTTCTTCATTAATTCATTAATCCTTCTTACTGTTTCACTTTTTCTCTCCCATTTCCTTCTCTGTGCTTCAAGGACTAACATGTTCTTTTTTTTTTTTTTTTTTTTTTTTTTTTTTTTTTTTTCCTTGCATGAGGATTTGGGGAAATCTTAAGAAGAAGATTCAAGAGAATCTTAATGTTCTCCCATCAGAAGCTGAAATATTGTGAGGAGTACCATTTCAAGAGTGAAAACTGGGAGTGTGGTTTTAAAGAAACCATCTGCTGAGCCAGACACATATAATAAAAGATTTGTCTACCAAAGCTATTCATATGCACTCTAGAAAATTTAAAAAACTTTACCTGTCCCTTTCAAGAATAATGAAAATATTGTTTTGTAAAAATTAGTGGAAAAGGTTGATTATTACCAAAAGCATATGTTCCAATTTGACAAATCATGTAATTTGGCTATGCCTAAACTAGTCTTTTATTCATGCAATGAAATGAGTTGTGGATTGCCAATAAAAATGAAATTTTTCAATTATAAAATTCTGATGCAGAACTTCACAAATTAATTCAAGAACAAATATTTATTCATTAACTTACGTTGGTTCGTGTTTGAAAGTGTGTATGCTTCTATTCTGGAACAAGTTTTATCCCCAAGGTCTAAATCAGTACTTTTGCAAATAATAATCAGTTGTTCAGTGTTGCACAAGACAAAAATATTCTCATGTATCAGAGGAATATTTACAGATCTGGGGAATCCTGACCTTTGGAATTTGAATCAATAGAGCCAATTCTGCAGCAGATTTGGAAAATATACCCTAAAACTTTCATATTTCAGCATGTTGATATGTTGAAGTACATATAATTGAAGTATGAATAATGATTTCATAACATCTAAGGTCACTTGCTGCAGACTTCATTTCAGCTGGCTACGTATTTGGTTCCAAATGTTTTCAGATTTGTTTTATTATTTAAATCCAAAACCAATGAAAATTTTCTTTTGTTCATTTTAAAATTGTTTAAAATCCATCTGGATATATTGGTGCAATTATTAGTATTTTCTTTTACAACAGTTGATACAGTGACATGTATGGTCTTAATTTTTTTATACAAAACATAAAAGGGTGTTTTTTTAAAACAAACAAACAAACAAAAAAAAAAACTTTAAAAGTGATCGCTTTCCAGACTTTATTTGGGGTTAACTTTAAAAGGGCAATGTCATGATCCTTAGTTGGTCATGAAATAAAGTTCAGACATTTCCCTGTATCTGCAAATTTAATAGACTATTTCATTAGTCTGCTATGCACTGAGTAAGCTGTCCTTTGGTTAAAACTCATGTTGTTTTGGAGAAAAATTAAGTTCCTTCTTCCTTACTTCACCTTTCATTTTTTTTCCCTCTTTTTCTATTATTTTCTAAACTGTGACAAAGCAAGTTACAGTTCCTATAGTCTGATCTACATAGCATTACATAACAAGCACAGTAGGCGTGGTAATATATGAAGAATTTGGCATGTTACATCTCAGAATCATGAATTCAAAATATATTGCATTCTAAACAAATCAAGCAGGAGTGTGGGCTACAAATATAAAGTTGCTCTAGGGACTTCTATGTATACATTGCACAATTTTGCTATATGCTAACACTTTAGATTCAGTAAATGGACCTCACAGAGTGCAACTGCCAACATATGTTGTAAGCAGAGAATTATGTCATGTAGTGTTAAGGCTAATAGGGTAAATTATGGGTAAATGGCAGTGGATCCACAGGTGGCCTTACATTGTACATTATGAAGTATAGCAGCTAGTTAGAGGAAAAGCTATCACCTTACAAAACAAAATGTTAGGTATTTTCTTCATTTTAGTCTCCATCTATTTGCTTACTATAAACAAATAGTAAATACATATTGTAGTAAATATTATGGATATGTATATTTTTGAGGATATATATATATGAAAAAGACTTGAACTGCTCCAAAGAGAGAATTGTGTGGCATCAATCACATTAAGAGAGGAAAATAAGGATTTTTAAAGAACGTGTAGAAAGTTAGAATGAAGGGAAGGTTAATTCAATTGACAACAAATCTTTCTGTAGAAATATTATTTAAATGTATACTCTGATAAACTCATCAACTTTATGTTAAATGAGTGCATTTTAAGTAAACGGCATTGGCACAACTGATGTTATGTGGAGAAGGAGAGGTGAAGGAGAAAATGAGAAGGAAGATGAAGAAAGATGAGAGGGTGTAAGCAAGGGTTAGCAAAGGGAAGAGCTCAGTGCTGTTTTGACAGGGTGCTCTCCCCTCCTTCCTGATTTCCAGATGTCATAGGGATTTGCATGGGATCAAAATCTGCCCTGAGGTTTGTGAACCAAGTGCTTTTGATTTCTATGGACATTTTTTTACATCAGAGTTTACTGTGATTTCTCTTTGACTAATTTTTTTTTTTAATTGAATTAATTCATAAAACCCTACTGCGTAGCAAAGCTAATGGTAGGTCTTGGAAGATGATGGGAGAAAAAACACTTTGAGTAAGAGATTATGTCCAAAACCACTGTGAATGTTGAAAGTGTAAAGTGTTCCTGCACACCAAGGTTGAGATTCATTTATACAGTGTATAATGAGCATATCTGAAATCCAAAAACTTCCTTTGATCCGGCCCTCTGGGTTTGTATTAAGTGTTTGGAACCAAATTAGAGCACTCAGCAGTTGAAAGAAGGAAACACAGAGTGGGAGTCAGCCAGGAACTAGATATGCTGCTTCCAGAGCTCACGAAAAAGTGGGTTTGGGCTTTTTGTGATAGGAGCTTCCATCATACCTGACACAGTGTCAGGTATGATGGACACTGTGTCAGCCTGCAGCCTGTGAGGGTGTACACCAGGCCCAAGGGCTACCACTCACATTTTGCACTTGCTCACCTCCTTCGTTGCACTCTTGGTCTTTATTTTTGCTAACATAAGATCTTCAGTTTGAGAAAATTGTGGTACCTTATTTGCAAGGCAGGGGCAGGCTGTCACACTGCCTATTTGTACAGGCTTCATTTTTAGAGACTATGATTTCCTTATTAACTCTTTAGTGCAGAACAGAATGAATAAGTTTAGAGGATGAATTTGACTTCTTTCTAAACTTTCTATATTGTACTGTAAAAGTTGATCTGATGCCAGTCCTCAGTAGTATTGTAATCATTATACTTAAAAATTTAGTGTTTAATCTGTTAAATCACATTTTTGTGACTGCTAATATTTTTAACATTGTGATTAAAACACAAAGAAGAGAAAGTTTTTGCATATATATATATATTTAATTTGCCTCATGACTTTGAAACTATTGTCTTAACTGGCCTGCCTGAAAAAGTCATGTTAAGAGTTTTCATCTTTAAAATAGCTTAGAGTGCACCTAACACAGTTGTCAACAGAGAATAAATCTGTGAAATGTATCAGACAACAAGACCACATGTAAGTGAGAAGCAAATGTGTTAATTTAGCTACCATGGAAAACCAGACAATCAAAAAAAAAGATTATGCTTAATAATAAGAGAAAAAACAGGTTTTCTCTGGCAACAAATGCAGGCACTGAAACCATTTTGCAGCATTCAGGATGCATTCATTTTTAGGGATTTATGGGTGATAACTCCAAAAGATGATAGTCATCATTCCCATCTTATGATTGGAATCAGTCTCTCATCTCTTCTTACAGTTACTTTCCATTTTGATGATTATTAGTTATTTTTCCATTAGACATAATAAACCTATCTTATCTGTAAAAAAAAAAAAAAAGAAAAAAGAAAAAAAAACTCCCTGCTGACAAGTTATATTACTACAGAGTTTTGTGTCTAAAGATTTATCTTTTTTGTGACATAATTTAGCCATTTTTCATCATTAGGAAGGAGAATTTGGTTAGTAAATCTGTAGCCATTTTTGTTAAAACATCTTTCACTTAAATGTATATCCTTTATTCCCATAACAAACTCTTAGCCCATAAATAAAAAAGTATATTTGCATTTTACAGTTGTTCCATTGTTTTTCAAAAAAAAAAAAAAAAAAGTCAGGATTAAATGTCTCCAAGATGTGATTTGATAATCTTTACAATAGAAACTTGGATTTTTCCTGGTTATTTTCACATGGGTATTTTTAATGATTTCCCAGAATAATGCTTGTCTTTGTGATAGATAAAAATGATAACATACCCACATCTTAAGGAATCCTTGTGCTTACATATGCATTTCTTCTAATGGATGACAGAAACCTCTGTGCATTACTTCAATCAGTGCTTATATTGGAAGCACTACACTAAATAATATGAGAGAAGTTTTGATTTTATTACTGAAGTTATTGAGTTATTAATTACAATTTGCTCACATACTTAGGAATGTTAATTTTCCCAAATCTTAGTTACTATGATTTCATTCTAAACACCTATATATATATTATACTGGTGGTTTTCTAGATTAAAAATTGTGGAACTCATTAAAAATACATATTTCTGTCATCGAGTGATTTCCATGAACACATCTGTGTATGGTAATACTATATGAAATACGAAATGCTAAACACTGCCTTGAATCTGCTAAGAAAGTATTTTTTATTTTGTTATATAAATAAAAGCCAGGCACAGTGGCATATGTTCTGAGTATATATCATAACTCCTAGAAAAAAAATACTTGCATTATATTTCACTTGAACGTAGAGTTAGCATGAGATTTTAGATGGTAGTTTTAGCCCCATGCTCTTTAATGACATATCGTATAGTGGAGGGCATTTTTACTTCCATACAGCTATTAAGGATACGACATTTTTAATTCCATCAACTCAGGGCTTAAATTAGAATTTAAGGTAAATGTTTTCATTTAGTTTATTGATTCTGTTCCAATTTAGGAGATTACCCCATGGCTCTAATTCACCCAAAGAATCTCACTGGGGAGATTTTCAAAGGCACAAATAGAAGTCAGACCACTAACTTTCATTGACTGCTGAAAATTGTATTACTGCCTTCTCTCTGGGTATACAGCAACCCAGTTCCCATTGTTCTCTTAATAGGAATGAGCATCCATCTTTCTCAAGGAGGCTTTGAAAATGATGATCAAAGCAGAGGAGGCCAGATGCTCACAGTTTACTGTAGCTCTACTACGGTCAGTGAATTATTTGCACCATTTGGGACACAAGCCTTATCATTACTAAAATGATTATAAGTTACTTAGTCTTCTAATAACAAAAATCAGCATTAAAGAATTAACTTTTTCTCACATAAAATGGAAAAAGTAGGAACTTTTGTTTTTGTTTTTGTTTTTGTTTTTGTTTAAATCCATTCATTAACACCAATGCCATTGCCTGTTGAAGTCGTCCTTCAGATAGTACTTCTTTTTATTATGCTGTGAGGTGTTGACCTTTGTTCATGTTTTAATCAGTATGGAAGCACTACAGTGAAAATGCCCTCACTCACTTGGATAAAGATAGTATAATGCCTTCACTGCATTGCAATTTAGGTTGGAGTAATGTTGTCAGATGCAGAAAAAAAATGCATCCAGGCTTTTCTAATTGGTTTTATAAATTTTGTCATAGTTCCTCTTCTCTGTCCATCTGCCAAAACAATTCCCCATGCTTCTGGTGCCACTCAGCCCAGGAAAAATTAGCTGTTTTTGTTTTACAGAGTCATGCCCCACTCAGCTTGAATGTGTAGAAAGTAATTTATTTTCTTAAATGAGCAGAATGAATACAAGGAGTGTCTCCATCTTCTGGAAGAAATACAAACACATTTTTTATATACTTTGTAGATTGTCTCTAGTTTCTAGCTTTTTGAGCTGAAAAGTACAGCAGGGTCAGCATACAAGGTATGTCACAATTTTTATTTCATGTGATCTACTCTGAAAGTATCTACTCTGAGATAACACCACCCTTACGTTGATCTCTCATCATTGTAGCTCACTAATATTGGCACAGTTCTCAGCCCAACCTCTCCTTTGCACCGCTTCCTTACAGGGTCTCAGCGCTGAATAGGTTAATTGGTTAATTATAGGTACAAAAGGAGGTGAGGAACAGTAGGTGGAGGCTATACTGGAAAAAAAAGATGGTAGGACACAGAGACAGAGAATGAAGAAGCCAGAGCCTAGATGGAAAGGCAAATAAGATTTCAGTAAAGAGCAATTAACAAAAACAGAAGAAAAAATGGAAAGTATAAATAATAAAGAAAAATGAGAAGACCTTTGTCTTTCATCATACAATCATAAATTGTCCAGATCTTCTCTGAATACTTTCTTGAAACCTACTAACATTATATTTTAAGTGTGTGAGAAAAAGTAAATATAGAAATGCAAATTAGTCCTGACAGATTAGCCTAACAATCATTTTTTGAAAAACAGGACAACCACAGTTTAGCAGTTTATTTTGAGAGCCAAGAAGAATGGCATATTTTTACATTAAACAGTATTCATTTTAGTCCTCTTGTATTTATTTTTGTATGAACATATCCTTAAAATTTTCCACCACTCCATAAACACTCCTACATTTGGCTGAATTAATAGGATAAGGATTACTAGTTTGTTAGAACAGATAATGATAAATTGCTTGCATACATTAAAAGTGTTTGGGACATGTTTAATCCATAAATTTGATGTTAAAAGCACCAATGTTATATTATAAAATTTTACTATCAACACAGACCAGGAAGCATTCTTGCAGAAGTCTCATGCAGCTTTTCATCTAAGCTAGCAGAAAACACTGGGTATGCTGAAATAACAATTCATATATAACTGTGTAGATCTGTTAGTTGTGCAGTCACACATAAAGATCCTAAATAATCATTATAAGAAGACAAGCTGTGACTGCTGATTTGGGGTCAAAACAGTAAGAGACAGAGTGCCTTGAAAAGACCGCAGTGCTGTATTGTAATACAAGGTCCTGAGAGCTCTTGAGATGTACTCATTTATTTATTTATTTATTTATTTATGAAATGAGGATTTAGTGCCAGAGCTAAGATATTGAGATGTGATGCTTTAGTGAAAGTCATGCTTCCTTTACAAATGGTGTGTTTGGATTCAGAGTCTGATGGTACTTTTTGCTTTGAAGTCATTTACTTTTTGATGTCAATTTTTGTTGCATATTGCCTAGATGCTATTTGTGGCTCTAGAAGGAGGAGGCACAGGAAGGAACTTGACTTGGTAACCTATGGGAGCATCAGCATCACTCAGATACCCTGGCTCAGCTCGGCTAGCATGAGAGTGCCCTGTTCTTCTGGTCCTTACCCATTTGGCAGTTTCTTTGGGGTTTTGATTGTTTGTTTGCTGTTGTGCTTTTTTGTTTGTTTATTCATTTTGGTAGTGGTTTGTTGTTGTTGTTGTTGTGTCTGTAAATGTATAAGCTGACACATTTACATTTAGTGTCTGTAAATGTATAAGCTGTCCAAGGATGCCGTGGTATGAAGGTGAGATTAGCCACCTCCAGCTCAAATAGCAGCCCTTAAGAAACATTTCCTCATGTAGACATCAGACAGTTAAAATGGCTCAGATGTCTAGGCTGTTTAGGAAGACTGATTTTTTTTTTTTTTTTCCAGAATGCAAATTTAGAGATCTCTCATAGGAACTTATTTTGCATTCTTAACAACAACAACAAAAACACTTATCTATTGCATGTTTATGAATTAGTTTTTCTTTCATTTACTTCCTGAGGGATTTAAAGTGTCTGTTGCAAACAAAGAGAGAATAAATTAGGTATAATGAGATAAGAAAAAAATGCAGTCATAATTCTTGCTTTTCTCATACTAGTTATGCCAATAATGTGGAATTTCTTGTAAAATACACAGTAGTTGCTGACCTAGCCTTTCAGACATTGTCTAATGCCTATTCCTCTGCAGCCAGATGGAAAAAAAATAAGTCAGGTGCTATTCTTTGATCTCTATATGTGTTTTGAAGTCTCTTTTATAGTAGACAGCCTCAGACCCCTGTACTTTAAAAAAAATCTGTGTTACCTTGAGGGCATGAGGATAGATTGCAAACTGATAAGGCACATAAATAAATAATAAATAAAAAATAAGAAAAAATGTGTGTTTTTTTTTTTCCTCAAAACCCAGACCATATTATTTAAAGTTTTCATTAAGAGGAACTTTATTCCATGTTAATTTTATAAAATAAAATAAATAAATAAACTGAGATTAGTTTATGCAAATGTGACTTTAATCAATATGAAATAGTGTGTTGCAAAACTCACTTTTAAATAGTGCACATCTTTGTTTACGTGTTTGTGAATTTATTAGCAAGATCATGTATACATACATGCAAGTATATGCAGCTGAAGATTTATATACTTATACCTGTTTATGCAGAATGCATTTTTTTTTTTTTTTTATTGTACAACCAAAAACTTAAAGGGTGGTAGCAAAATGTATAATGTTATGGTTGAAAATGTATATGCTCGGAAGTGAGGATATTAAGAAAAAACATATGCCCTCATAGAAGAGATGGCGTGGTTGTGCTAGATCATAAACTCCTTAGGGGAGAAGAAATGCCAATATATATGTTTATACCGTGCTGAGAGCACTGTTGGAGTTCAATAAGTAAACAGTAAATGTATAGGGTATGTTAGTAACTTCTGCATTTTTATTTAATTTTACGGATTTGGATCTTGATTTTAATGTTCTGTTAAGGTAGTTCTTTTGCCTTGACCATTAAGAAAAGATTAAGTAAATGATTAAATTGACAATAAAAAGAGAGAAAAAAAAAAAGTAGGGTGTGTTTTGCACTCTCCATGCGTCTCCATCCTTGAGGTCTTTTGTTTGGTTGTTGTATTTAATAGTTCTTCATCACAAGCAAAGAAATAACCCTACTTAGCTGACCTGGCAGCTCTGCCGCTTCCCCAGATTTGCAGGGGTGGAGTGGTGTGTGGATGTGGTCCCCGCACACACTGCTGAGTTATGGGAGGGCACCATTCACTTTGCAGAATTGTGCTGTTTTCATGGCAAACACTGCTGTGTCTGAGTCGATCTCCCCAGAGTTATTAGAGTCATGGGGGCTGCAAAATAAAACCCGAGTGATTTTAGTTTTGCTGTGTTCAGTAACTGTTGTCCCGTCATGCCTTAAGTCTCTGCAACTGCCTCACAGAGACTCTCTAATAGTCACCAGATTTCGATTTTCTTTTAAAATGGGAGACTTTCAGAAATGCATCAAAGGCAATGTAAGAACTGTATATGGCAGTAGTTTAAGTACTCTTCCACTGCAGAAATAGAGACCTGCTTTCTTTTGCAAACCTGGTAAGGACACCTTAAAAGGACCCTAAAGGGGGCAGCTCTTACCCTCTGTGGTAAGACAGGAGAGAGCAATAGATGGCTTTACTTATCTGTTGACACAGTCCTAGCCTGACTTGCAGGAGAGCATGACTCGTGAGCCTGTGCTACAGAGGCCAGGCTCTCCCTCGTTAGTCTGTCATCTCTGTACTAATACAGGATGTGACCTTCTGGAAAAAAAGGTTTCCCAGACCATCAGTGTCCAAAAACCATCATTTTGGGGTTCTTCAACAGAGGTGACAGAGAACTCCCTGTGTGAGAAAGTGGTTTTGGCTTTGAGGAGAGTTGGAGGACTTCTGTGCACCTGGGGGCTGACCTCACTGTCTCATGGACTTCCAGTGCGAGAATCTATGGCTTTCATCATGTCTCAGTGAATGAATTTTCCCTGTACAGAAGAGAGGAAAGTTGTTTTAAACACTTCCTGGAAGGCTAGGCCAAGATGCTGCAGAGAGCTTTGATTCCCTTAGAAGAAGGTAAAAGTGAAGTCTCTAATGAAGGAAGAGAGGGTTTTAGAGAAAGTTCTGCTCTTCATGGATAAAAAAACCATGACAGATATCTGATCCAAGGGGAGAACTGTGCAATAAATTGATAGTGACTTTTATCTATCACACAGTAAAACAAAAATCAAAAGGCTAGGGCATAATGAAAACTGAGGAGAAAAGAAATAGAACGTCTACAGATTTTAGAGAATGACTTATATTAAAGCTAGACAGGACCAGTGTAACACAGACCATAAATTCATTTCCTAATTTTTAGTCCTTAACTTCTGACTGAGCTGCAATGCATGAATGAGATAAGCATCCAGTCTTGGTGTAATATCTTCAGGTGGTCCACTGCATATCTGAAAGTGTTGTCCACATGGTTGATTCCGGAATTAATTACATTGCTTTTGAGAAAGCTTTCAAATTGCTAAGGAACTCACATGAGCAGAAATTACACTACAGAAACTGAAGCTAGTTAAATGAGCTATAAAACACTGAACCGCATAGGAGCAGGCCACCTTTTATTGGGCTTCACACCTCTGAATGCTTAATTAGTTCAGTTTTACTTTATGTTATTTCAGTGAAGGAAGTGGATTGGCATTGCTCCTATGGCAGTTATTGCCCACTATTTTGCTAAACAGCAACATCATGCATGTGGCACTCTGTTATACAAGGTGATACAAAAGTTTTGTTGGTGATATGTTTTCTCTGTCAGACTGCATTTTTGGTGTGACTGATGAGGAAAATGGTCACTTACAAGGTGCTGCTTTGGGCATCAGGATATGGGGTAACTTTTCTGCAGGCAACTTCTTCTCCTGTGATAGGATAAATGGACGCAACCTGTGCAGAAATGTCCATACAGGTTTTGTATCCTGAAAATCACTCTTTATTCTTGTAAGAGTAAGCTATCTGGCCAACACTTCTGAGACACACACACACACACACACACACACAAAGTGCTTTGAGAACTCAGCAGACCTCTGCTGAAACACCAACTGGGTATATCATTTTGCTTTTTCATAGCATTGAATAAGCATTGAGTCTGGGACCAAATAAAGGAAAACAACCCTAAACAACCCTAGCTGCAACTTAGGGGGTTCTCTGAGGCAGCTGAAGCTTTTGGCTTGGATTTGTTTTGGCTCATCCTGGAATTCCATGCTTTGCCTTTTTTTTTTTTTTTTTTTTTTCCCAAAATCTCTAATTTTTCTCCTTCCAGCAGTGCACTGCAAACTGCAAAATCACAAAGTCTTTCGCTTTTGATGCTCAGAACTGCAGCTGTCATTTGAAAAGACAGTTTTTCATGCACTCATAGTAAACTGTTCCCTTCCGCATTACTGCTAAAGGAGCACCTTGTATTAACTGAGCTTTTTTCCTGTGCCATGTTTTGATGCAATAAAAAAATTGGTACAGTCAGCTGTCTTATATAAGCAGCAGTGTGAGTCATCTTCAGAAATTGAATATTCACATCCTTCCCTGGCATGAGTTGAGAGGGGATATAAGTTATAATGTGCTAAAAAAAAAGGAAATCTGATATTCCCAGCAATTTCTTTTAACACTCTATGTTACTGTAGAAGTTATTTTTGTTACGAGTTCGAGACCTGATCCTTCATCGTTCTTCAGCCCATAAATGTGACTTGTGTAGAATGAAATGATGGCAAAGAAACCAAGCCTCTTCATCAGGGGATTCCTCTGGTACAAGGACTGGGTGACCCTCAGTGACCAGACCCTGTGCTGGGTCTCTATGCAGAGAGCACCACCACCATCTGGTCATCTGCATTTGGGGACAGTCACGCAGAGACTGCTGGGGTCAGAGCAAAACCAACGACTACTTGTAATGTGTAACTTGCTTGATGTTTGTCAGATAGCCTGGTTCTGTATGCCCTGTGCTGTAAATGCTTCACTGTACTGAATGTAGTTAGCCTAAATTGCAGTAAGATCATATCTCCTCTCCTGATTTCTCCAACTGGTCAGAATGAAGAAACAGAGCATTCCTTTTCAAATTCCATGTACCACATTTGTCTCCTCCTTTTTAAAGGACTTGTAGATAAGTTTCTTAATAGTAATGGAAGACATTCTGTTATGATACTTTTGCTGTCTGCCAGCTCTAGATGAAAAAGTGCACCCGGCCTCTTTTAGAAAATTATCATCACTGACATGAGAACATCTACAGATGAATGGCTTCAGCTGGTCACACTTTAACTGGTCACTATGGAATATCTAATAGCACTGATCATTTTGAGTTGAAATTTCATAAAAAGCAGTGGCCATGAATACTGTAAATGAATAGAGATATGTTATTGTGACTAAAACAGCTTACTTTATGTCTCCTTTGACTTGAAATTGTATCTAGAAATTTATTCCTTTACTTAAAGACCTTCTTAATTCTGCAGCTCAGTTACAGGCATATCATCCACCCGACAGCTAATAAGTTCCCCACAGAACTCTCTTCAAGAAACCGGCTGCTCATGGCTTGGACTGGCGTATGCTTTGTTGGGTTAAAAACTGGCTGGATAGCCGGGCCCAAAGAGCTGTGGTGAATGGAGTTAAATCCAGTTGGAGGCCGGTCACTAGTGGAGTCCCCCAGGGCTCAGTACTGGGCCCAGTTCTCTTTAATATCTTTATCAATGATCTGGATGAGGGGATCGAGTGCACCTCAGTAAGTTTGCAGATGACACCAAGTCAGGTGCATGTGTCGATCTGCTCGAGGGTAGGAAGGCTCTGCAGGAAGATCTGGACAGGCTGGACCGATGGGCTGAGGCCAACTGTATGAAGTTCAACAAGGCCAAGTGCCGGGTCCTGCACCTGGGCACAACAACCCCAAGCAGCACTACAGGCTGGGAGATGTGTGGTTGGAAACCTGCCTGTCAGAGAAGGACCTGGGAGTATCAGTTGATAGACAGCTGAATATGAGCCAGCAGTGTGCTCAGGTGGCCAAGAAGGCCAACAGCATCCTGGCTTGTATAAGAAACAGCGTGGCCAGCAGGGCCAGGGAAGTGATTGTCCCCCTGTACTCAGCTCTGGTGAGGCCGCACCTCGAGTACTGTGTTCAGTTTTGGGCCCCTCACTACAAGAAGGACATGGAGGTGCTTGAGCGAGTCCAGAGAAGGGCTACGAAGCTGGTGAAGGGTCTGGAGCACAAGTCTTACGAGGAGCGGCTGAGGGAGCTGGGACTATTTAGCCTGGAGAAGAAGAGGCTCAGGGGCAACATTATTGCACTCTACAGGTACCTTAAAGGAGGCTGTAGCGAGGTGGGTGTTGGTCTATTCTCCCATGTGCCTGGTGACAGGACGAGGGGGAATGGGCTAAAGTTGCATCAGGGGAGGTTTAGGATGGATATTAGGAAGAACTTCTTTACTGAAAGGGTTGTTAGGCACTGAAATAGGCTGCCCAGGGAAGTGGTTGAGTCATCATCCCTGAAGGTCTTTAAAAGATGTTTAGATGTAGAGCTTAGGGATATGGTTTAGTGGAGGACTTGTTAGTGTTAGGTCAGAGGTTGGACTCAGTGATCTTGGAGGTCTCTTCCAACCTAGATGATTCTGTGATTCTGTAATTCTGTAATGTGTGATGCAGAAGATCAGCTTGTAGAATATTAATTCATTGTTGTTCTGTTAAGAAAATGCTTTACCATTGTAAGTATTCCTAAGGCTGATGCTTCTGACGCTAAACAACTATCTATTTTGCAGTTTCTTTTATTTCATATAAATGTAGACTTATCTATCTGAACCCCTCTGTCACCATGAGTGAACAGCACCCTGCTCTTCTTGAGGTGATTTCCTTCTCACAGGACCACACTGTACTAGGCCTCCACAGGTCACTTGGAATGATTTCATAACTGTGGTTGTCAGTGGACAATGACTGTGGCATCGCTGACTGGTAGATCGCCACAGAGGAGTTTGTGATCTCACTGCCCAGCATGGGCAGACGCTGCGTTCAGTAGCTTCCCCCAGCCAACAAGTGAATTTGGCCAGCACCGGGTCTCACCTGCACATGGCATGGCTGCCCGGGGGCTGCTGGGCTGCACAGTGCAGGTGGGCTGCATGGCCCTGAGCGCACACAGACGAGGACAGCATCAGTCCTCAGCTCTCTCCTCACTGCATGTATCTTTGTCAGCAAACCACCTCCTTCATTCTGGCAGAAACTGGGATGAGAGGGAGCATGATTTGGGTCGTCTTCCCTAGAAATAGAAGACATTCGTGCTAAATAAGAGACAGAGTTACTGAATGTCGACAAAAAAAAAAAAAATAATGTTTCTTTTTTAAGCCTTTCTCCTCCTTTTTCCTCCCCCTCCCCTGCCACCCTTGTCTTTGAGCAGAAGAGGCAGCTCCGCAAACTGTCCTTTTGCTCCCGTTGACAAATGCAGTGAGTTTGGGGCGTCAACTTTAAACACTCCATGTCACCAGCTCGGTGAAACTGCTGTAAAGTATGCAAGTAAAGGAAGAAAAAAAAAAAAAAGAAGAAAAAAAGAAACGCTCCAGTTTCAGCCTGGCCGTGTCCCATGTTACGGTGCTGTGGGGAATGTTGATAAACACGGGGAAGAGCTGAGAGGTGGCAGAGGCAGGTTAGGGGGACTGGCAGCTTCTGATAGACCGTGGAAAGCTGCCCCTTCATCTCTTCCGGCGTCTGAATGCCAGATTCTCCTGCTTAGAGGAAGCCTTTTCAACTGTTCTGTTTTTACATGCCCTGGATAAAAGGAAGAAATAAAGCAATGGAAATACAATTTTTAGTAAGCATTCCTAGTAGAAATAATATTTTACATCTCCCCCTGCCTCTGCTGAGTAAGTGCTGTTAGCTCCCATCATTCATTCCTAAGGAAAGTCTTCTAATTCGTCTTTATCAGTGCTGCCAGGCAGAGGTTATTCATTTTTGTTTACCTGGCATGGCCGTGCTGTCACTGCTGCTGCTGTTTTGGCTAGTAGAAGTAACCGCTGCTGTGGACATTTCACCCAGAATAAGAGCGGGGTCGAGGTGGAGAGGTGAAAAGAACCGTGAGTAACCTGGGCTTTTCCTTCTCTTCTTCTCTGCTCTGTGTTCGAAGAAATGTGTTAGGCCTCATTTAGCAGTGTAAGTCTTCCTCTCCAGGAGACTGTTCTTTAATAATAACCTTCAGGGCATATAATTAAAGATAGTTAAATATGCATGCAAAAAGTACGGGCCACACCTTCTGTACTTTCCCCACATCTGCAGTACAGTCCTATGCTTCCCTGCAAGCTTCCCGAACAGCCTGTGCTGATTAACTCCTGTATTTCCAGAGAGTTGCAAGACTTCCAGGCTACAGTCAGCTGTGCTTTTTCTATTTATAGTCTTACCATTTTGCATGCTATTTCAAATATTGACATTGATAAAGGTAGCAAATTTTACAGCTGTACTGGTTATATGAAGGATGCTTGTAACCACAGTTATTATGCTAGGTTATTTTTATTGGTATAAATGGGAAAACTGCAGTTTAAAATCTACAGATTTAGAAGAGGAGATTTAACCCAGCATTGCAGCTTGTGCAAAGTTTATCAATGTTGCTCTTGAAAAGAAAAAAGTACATTACTGATGGAAAAGGCAAGTAGATGAGTCATGATAATATTTGAGAGTGAGATCTGCAGGACCTGATACGGCATACACAGTTTACAATTTGTTTCACTGAAATATCCAGATGATTATTTGCATTTAAAGGGCAGCTCAGTTCTTGCTGACATTATTCCTTATTCTTGTCCAGCTATATAAACAAGCATTCCTGTTATTGGCAACATACTGTGATCATTATTAATGTGAAAGATTACTAAAAGGGGAAGAAATATTGAAAATGGAATGAAGGCTTTCAGCTTAATTCAGCTGAATGTGATGAGACTGACTAGAAAATGTATGTGATGAAAATCTCTGAAATAACCAGAGCTTGGAGGGGTGGCTGTTGGTATCCTTGGGCTGGATATTATCTTGACAGTCCTGTTACCTGAAAGCTGATCTGTAGCTTGAGTGATAATTGTGTTTCCTAAAGCATGGATGTACATATCGGTAATTTTACCGTCTCCACTTGGGCCACCAAATCATTAGCCTTATGGAAAGAGGTGCTGGATGGAGTGGAGCTGAGAACTGAACTCCATTCATGAGTAATTTACATCCCAAAAAATATACTACCCAGACTAACAGGTTCTTAATATGTGCATTAAGTGCTGCGTATAAATAACATCCGGTGGGTTATAAATATTCAAGCACAATAAGTAATTATGCTTAGAAGAGTCCTTTAATTTAATGGATATGGAAACTGAGGCACACATCTCAGAAATATGTTAATTGAAACTTTTCCAAAGCATGTTTATTGCTCATTGAAATGGTCCTCTAAAAAATTCATCTGCATTTATGTTCAAGTACTACCTTTTATGAAAAAAGCCAGTTCCTAGAGTAAAAATACTATATTTTCAGCTTTGACTTTTCTGTTTAAAAGTTTGTGATGCTGAGTGTTTAGACTGAATTTAGACCAAAGAACGGAAATAGATGGGAGTATAAATATTAATGTCTCACAAAAGCATTGATGAAGAAAAGTTAATCAGTTTGGGATGGTATTTAGCCATGATGAGTAAATTATATGAAGATTCAAGAGCTTAAGAGTGCCACATCTTTTGGCATTGGTTTTGCAACTATAGTAGGTCATTTAATGTCATCAGTGGTTAACAATTAGACGTTATGGATTCAAATTGTTTTCTTTCTACTCTTGAGGACAGGGGCTCTAAGTCCAATACATTAGCAAATTACTGGTATGTGGTTAAAGGAAAACAAGGATGTAAATTAGTTTTTATATCATACTGATGGTAATACAACGCAATTGCTTAGGGAGCTCAGTTGACGTATGTGTTAAGAGATCTGAATTACGTCTCCTTGAAATTAAGAGATGCTTGGATCAGACCCAAATATTCCTTTTATTTTAATATTAGCAATATCATAACTAAGAACAACTGTTGGGCAAGAGAAAGTTTACAAGACTGCTATTTGAATTGTATACCATTTGGCTTTTGCTGTCTGTGAGGCCAGCATTTCTCTAGTAGCAGAATGCAGATATCATGCAGACCTGGATGCTGTGGGAAGTAGATATCTCCCTCTTTCTGGAAAAGGAGAAAACCAAAATGTTACATAACCATAGCTGATTGATTCTTTGTCAGTGGTTATTAATATTGTATGTGTGCCTTTCAAAATTGAAGTAATACATAACGATGCTCTCTTACTGGTTTATTTTTTCAGATCACAGTAAAAATACAAATAATAATAATAAAAAATAATAATATAAAAGGTTGTGTGACTAAATAGTGTAGTTCGTTTAATTGGGTTACACTTAAATTGCATAGCCCAAGCCAAAAAACATGACTTTAAATACAACAGAAAATGTCTGGTTTCTGAAGCTCTTAAACAGGAATTTTCACTAGAGCATTCAGGTGTAGCAGTTGTTTCAATGCTTTAAAATTCTTCTGTTTACAACATAGACAGATATCAAAATACTTTTATTTCAAGTAGTCTTTTAAAAGATAGATTACTTTGTGGGGTTTTGTTTGTTTGTTTTGATTCTCTGTAATACTTCTCCAAAGAAGAGATCAATATATATTAAGAGGAATAGTGAGTTGTCTGGAAAAGTCATAATGATTCAAGTTCTGGCCATGCTTCTCAGGGACAGGACCAAAGTGGTCCAGCAAGGACCACAATAAAACTCACATTAAGCTTTACCTGACCTTACACCTCCTTGGAAGAAGCTTTGTTCTTCACTTAACTATTATAATGTTCTTGGAGTTGGGAATTTTGTCACCATGTTTCTGATCCACCGTTCTCAAATGAATAAATGAGTCTGACAAATACACCAACTGGAACCACAACAACAACAACAAATTAAATTAAATCCCACACGCGCCTGTACTTTATCTTATAAAAGCACATGGGGCAGGGGCACAGATCTCAGAGATAATAATAAATATTTAAAACATGTTTAAATATATAAAAATAACATTACTAGAACCTTATGCTGTGGTTGTTGTCTTCTGGCACATTATTACTTTTTCAATTCATTTTGTTTGTAAGAAAGTCAATGATTATTGTTTGAATGCCTATATTTTACATTGTACATGATCATGGGAAAATGCTATTTTGGTACTGAAGTGGCAATGTATTAAGACATGACAGTCTCTCAGAAGAACTGAATTACAGAGTAATACCATTGTTGTTGTTATTAATTCCTATACAGCATCTAATACCTCAATTGAAAACCATACAAGCATTTTTTCAGACATTTATAACATTTTAAATCTGTTGTTGTACTCTATGCAATTTTCTTTGTTAGGAAATTTTAATCAAAATGCTTTGCTTACCCTGAAAAAAGTATATTTTCTCATTTAATAGAGAAGATTATAATTTTCTGTGCAGGTTTTGGACATCACATGTAAAGATCAGAAATTAAAGTTGTCACAGTGAATTGCTGGAGCAAAAATGTTTTTCATATTTTTGTTAGAAATATTTTTTGTTGGAAAAACTTTGTGAGGCTTTAAGATTTTACAAGGCATTAAAACTTTCATTGCTAAATTCATGTTCAATTCATTTTGCATTTTAGGAAAATTTGTTTCTGATGTTCATAAGAATTCTCATTTTTATCTACACATCTCAAGTGAATGTGTAGGTATATATAAACACACACATATGTATATACACAATATATATGTAACGGAAAAAATATCCATAAATTATGGTGGTATTTTTCTATTGTCATCTTGTTGCAGAAAAAAAAACAAAAAACTTTTTTTTTTTTTTTTTTCCTTCTGGACAGTAAATGTATTTAATTTTTCAGATTGATTGCAATGTAAACAATAATTATAATTTCCAATCCACTGAGAGATCTTTTGGGACAGAAAGCTTTAGAATTCCTGTGATGCATGTGGTAAAAATGTGACAGAAAGCCTTTCCTCCAATTACCTTCAGCGTTCACGTAAACTGAGATTGAATAAGGAAGTTACTTGCAATGGTGCTGGTAATGAGACTTTACTTCTTGATCTATACAATATTTTGCTTTCTTCAGGCTCAGGGTGGATCTTACAAGGTGCATAAACAGCTGAAGGGAGGGCACCAAGAGGACAGAGCTGGGCTCTTCGCAGTGGTTCCTAGTGCCAGGACCAGAAGCACTGGGCACAACCTGGCACACCAGGGGCTCCCCTGAACACCAGGCAGCCCTTCTGTGCTGCGCAGGTGACTGAGCACTGGCATAGGCTGCCCAGGGAGCTGTGGGGGCTCCTCCTCAGAGGTCTTCAAAAGCCATGAAAGGCTTTGGGCCTGGGCGGCCTGCTCTGGGGAGCGGCCTGCCCTGGGTGTGTAGCACCCCCACGCACACTTCTTCGAGGAGGGTCTGTTGAGCAGGAAGACTGTACAGGTTAGGCTCAGGCAGTAGCAGGTTGCCTGCATGCACCATCTCATGAGGAGCCATCAACCCCCTAAGTTAACCCTGCCCAAAGGTGTCTCTTGGCATAGGACTGCAGCAGCAAACAGCTGTTGGGAGCAGGTCACCCACAGGAGGTTAGTTTATCTGCCCAGGTTAAGTCCTCTGGTTTGGTGTAAAAAAGTGCTGATTGAGTATACCTGCTTTAGATTACTAAAAAGAACTTTTCTTTTAAAGAAACCATCACATTCCTGATCTTACAGGGGAAATAAATAAATAAATAAATAAATAAATAAATAAATAAATAAAAGAGAAAAAAAAAAAAAAAGGAAAAAACACATTCTCCTTGAACTCTTACAGAGGAGTCTTTGGTGTTAAAAGATTGATCTTTAGATATGTTATTTACCCTGTCATGTATGAAATAATTTTAATGTGCATGTTTTGTCTATTAACAATATCATCTTGCACTGTATGCTTCACTGGAAGCTTTAAAATGAAACCCAAACCATTTAGTGATCTAGGTGTCAAAATGTAAAAAGAAAGGTTTGTCATAGCCTTTCCTAACCTTGAGGCCAGGCTTAAGGTACTTTTTTCTGCTTTCAGGCAGTTGTATTTCTTACAAGAAATCATGTTTCAGCTAAAAAATGTCTTAGAGGCCAGCATTTTATCACAAACCCTTTAAAGTCAAGTAACTAAGTATCTAAAAAGAACGATGAATAGAAAAGATGGTTGCCTTTAAATGCCAGAGACTTTTTCTCCTTGAGTAGATGTGTCTGATAAGACATTTAGAAGAACAATGGAAAGAGAGATTAAGAAAAGAAGAGAGAGAAAAAAAAGGGGAGAAAAAGAAGAAGGAATTGGAAGAAGAAAAAAAAAAGATTAAGATAAAGGGAAAGAAAATGAGGAAATAAGAGAATATAGAAGGACAGAAATCAAACTGCCACTGTTATTAACTAATTTGTAATTTCTCATGTAAGTTACTTACTCTATAGAATTAACTTTAGTGTTCCACTTTCATCACACTATCTGTAGGATCTAGGAAATGACCTCTTATGTCAGAAATAAATTTACTTGGAACTTTAATTTGTCCAATTTATGAGGATGAAGTGAGCTGTTGTATTTTAAAATTGCCTCAGTAAGGTTTTACAGTAAAATATTCAAGTGAGTTGACATTGATTCATAAAAGTATAAGATTTTCAGAATAATTAAAATTTGGAACATTTGCTGCCCCAGAACTTTTGAGTTTTAATAAATTTGAATGAAATTGAACTGAATTTTGATGTACAAGGTACCATGTGATGCAGCATATGTAAGCTGCTGTGGGCTTACATTTCTGTAACACACTGTACTATTTCAATAGAGCTCTTAAATGATTTGTTAGTCGTAATATAAAAAGAAGAAAAGCACAGCTTTTGTTCACCTAATTGTTCTATTTTGAGTAAAATTATTTTATAATGGATTTTTAGAAACCTTTTCTTTTAATTCTTCAGAAGAGAAAACAATTGCTCTTTTTGTAATGTAGTTATATTGAGAGATAAAAGCACATTTCTCTTTGAAGGTAACATCTGCTAAAGCAAGGATGTGTACATTTTTAAATATATTTAATGATCATTTCTTTTTAATCACTCTATAATTAAGTCATAAAGGTGTTAGGATGTATTTCCTAACACCTGCAAGAGCATTTTTTTTTTTTTTTTATCTGTAACTATGTCTTTTAGCTGTTGTCTGAGGACAATGGAAGAGTTAACACCGTTCTGTACATGAACTCCACTGAAATCCTCTGTGACTGCTTTCTGTTTTTCTTATCTTCAGTAGTCAGGCTCCCTAATTATTCATCTCCCTCTGCCTATTCGCTTGGTGATATACAGACTCGTTAGGCAGGAGTACCCGAAGAGGAACATTAAGACCACCCAGTACCTAGATAAGTCGTTTATGGTGCTCCAAGTCTGCTTTCCTGCCAAAAGCAGTGTTATTACCTCCAAGGTATAAAATCACAAGGTTTAGAAAAGTATAGAAACCTCTCAATCATGTTACTGATTTTACAGCCTTGCACTTGCACGTTCAGCTCCTCCATTTCATGATGCTTAACGACACAGGGAAGATTCAAAAAGTCATCACTTATCTCCAAGGCCTGGAGCTTTAGTTGGGATACTGTCCCATGTCTCACTGCTAATCATACTGAATGACATGGCCAGCTGACACAGATGCAGTAGCCTAATAGGGGAAAACAATCTCTGAATCACAATACCTTATGGATTTCCTTTTTTTTTTTTTTTTTTTTTTTTTTTTCCCCCTCGTTGGGGGTTTTTTTTTTTTTTTTTTTTTTTTTTTTTTTTTCCCCCTTGAGGGAGTATTTTCTTTCTCCTCTTCTTGAGAATCTGAAATCGCACTATCAGCTTGTCAATTTCCTTTCCATCAGCCACCAAGGGAAAGTACACAAGGAGTATCAATTCTTACCCCCCACCCCTCCCACCCCCTTCCAGGGAATAGGGATTGGAAATACAGCAGTATTAATGTTGTTTGGACAAACACACACAGGTGTGCCTAGGCATGTACTTGGGAGTATCTTTACCCCTTCATCTCAGATGTGCATTTCTCTTCCTCCTTATGTTTGTATCTTCTTCGGTATCCCATACTTCTCTGGTGGTCCAGTTGTGATTCTTCAGCTACATGTCTATTGCAGCTCTTCCACTGCCTTGTGTGAGGGCTTCCAGCCCACGTGGCAGTGAGCCTGGGGCAGCCACAGAAATGAGCCAGCTGTGATCAATAATCTGGGTTATCCATGGGATTTTATTGTATACCTCATGGAGAACTAGGGACTGGGCTGGTATTTCCACCATCACAGTTGCTTTATGTGGCTTTCTGAAGTACTTTTGGAATTTCAGCAGAATGAAGATTTTGGGCTGCAGTTTGAAGGATGAGAAAATCTGGCTATCAGTGCATAATTTCAGATTAGAACATGGCAGCATTTCAGAACTACTTGTATCGGCTGAGAGATGTTTTAGCCAAAATAAGAAGCTTTCCTCTTAATTTTAGCTGTTTACAAAAGTCCCAATTTCTGTATCATGGGTTGCATATATGTGGTTTGATGGTGAGCTGTTTTGTTTACACAAATACTGTAGGTGTATCTGTGATGGTTATGCATAATTGTCTCAAAGTTTCAAAAGAGAGCCAAACAAAGGAATCCAGTAGCACCCCCAAGACTTTTGTAAGTCAAAATCCCTTGTCTATAAAGAAGGCTTTATGGATTTTTTCTATATAGCATAGTTTTCCAGAAAACAAGTATAAATCTAGTCAGTTCATTTTGTTTTCATTTATTATAACAGAGGTCATAAATATTTTTCTGATGTACCACTTTTGGTTTGTTATTTTTACATTCATCAAAATGAATTGTTACCTGATTCATCACTGTCCTTCCTCAGGTCTGGCCTCCAATGAAATTATTGCTTTATAATGGTACAGTGCTGGACTACTAATATTATAGATCTAATCCCCGTGTCACAGATGAAAAAATCCTTATGGCAATGAATGCTCACAGAAATACTAATTTCTGTGTGAGGGATTAATGAATGAGGATACCACAATCAACTCAAGATATGTGCATGCATATTTAGAAATGCAACTCAGTGTCAGCCAGGAGGAAAATGGTGAAACAAAATTAAAACAAAACAAAACATGAAATGTCCTCCATATAGAGCACCTCCAGGGTAATACATACTTCATATCTCTTCAGCTTTCTTTGGATTTTTGTATCGGTCTGTAAAAACACCAAATCCGAGGAAACTGTTCAAGAAGCAGTAGTTGGTAGTGCTACATTTCCTTCTTTTGCATTTCTGAAAATACAAGGGAACAAAGTCAAGGCAGTGGTTGGTACAACTGCTCAGGAAGAGCTTGTGAGCATAAGTTTACTTTCTAAATGGCTGTTGTTTTTTTGTTCGTTTGTTTGTTTTTGTGTGTGTGTGTGTGTGTGGCCCCATTCATTTTGTGTTTTACTTCCTGTTTGCAAACACTCATTTAAACTGTTTGTTTGTTTGTTTTCAGAAATACTTAGGGAATACCTGCTTTTTGTGTAATTACTCATATTTTCTTTCTTGTAAGTAGTAATGACAAGTACTTCAAATATTCTCATTATCTTTAAATGTTTGTAGTCTAATTAGGCACCAAACCAACAGTATGCTAGTCTCATACTACCTAAAGACACTTTCTACAAATACAATGAACATAGATTGTCATAGATTTAGGTTTAAAAATACATAGGCATCATTTGTTTCTTCAGAAGGATATTGCCTACACTGATGAGGAATACATTTGTCAAAATCAGATTACTTTCTAGACAATGAAAGAATGCAAGAGATGATTTATTTGCCATGACTGATTTTACTTGATACTGTTATACAAGATGTTTTTTTGTTTGTTTGTTTTTTTCTGTGATACAAAATGACTAAGGCAAAATATCATGAAACACAATTTGTGCCCCACAAAGTGCTTGGAATATCAATGTCATATTACTCAAGGTTGAATGTGATGCAAAACAAAAAAGTAGGAAATTCCCAAAGAGCAGAAATAGTGAAGTCTATAGATGTGTGTCTCATGTGGAATGTTTTTAGTATCTTTGAAGGTATGTGCCTATTTTTAATTTCTTCCTCGCCCTTTCTGTCTCTGTAGCACAAAACTCTGTCCTTGACACCAAGTTTTCTTGCAGAAAGGATGCTTATCGGGTCTCTCTCTGGCTGAACTTCCTGTTTTCGTGCTATGTGTAAGGTCTAAATGTCTTTGAGAATCTCCATGCTGCAGGGCTAGATAGGAATTCTGGCAAGGCATAGAACAAAGACATTTTTTTGCAACTATGAACTATATCCTGTAGTGGAGTAAGCCACTCATAACATCCTAAAAGACTGTATTAGAGGAATTAATGTGAGAACTGTGTAAATTGTACAAAAGTCCACCAAAAAAATAAATAAATAAATAAACTTGCCTATCCTGTATAGTAATTGTGCGTGGAAAAATATATGCCTCTGATGACTTGAGCTGAAACATATAGCCACTACAGAAAAACATGCTTATTTACTGTTCTTTTACGTATGCTCAGAATCAATCAATTCTCTACTCTCAGTTATGCTGCCTTTCAGCAAGGTTTTTATATGATTCAGCCTACCTAGTGGGCTGAATGGTCAGGCTGGGAAATTACCTCTGTGGGATATTCCCACTGATATATTACAGTCCTGAAAATGGGTTTTCTTTAGTTCCCTGTGTTTTTATTTGCATTTTCTCATCCACAGGCTTTGCTGAGAGGAGGTTTCATTCTCTTTGTCTCTTTGTCCTTGCTCTCACAAAATATTTGTTGGCTATCAAGCAGTGCATTGAGAAAGCCTGTCATGTTTTGGGGCCACCTTGAATATCTCTTGGGAGAGCAGGACGAGGAGACATGGACATTCCAGGCAAAACATTTCATTGAAGGAGAAGTATCTTGCAGTTACTGACTCTGTTCATTAGATGTGCCGAACCAGGGTTAGAGAATTTACAGAAATCCTTACTTTTGCAGTCCATTTTTCTTAGAGGTTTCTGTGACAAAAACACAACGAGCTACAGAAAAAGTAAGGTATTTAATGAGAAACAGATGAGGCCTGTGTATTGTTAATGGAGAAAGACTACTGTTTTGTGTAAAAAGAAGTCAATGTGTAACATTAGGAATAAAAACAGAGTAGTTTACAGGACATTGTAACAAGAAAATTGTTTTATTCTTGATGTTTAAGATACTGCTTCAAATAATGTCTTTAAAACTTACTGTGTCCAATGTACAGTCTGTGTGTATGTCTTCATTAAAAAAAAAAGGTAATAAATATCTGTTCCATTTTTTTTTGTTGTTTTGTTGTTTTAGTGCTTTCAATATCATTTTACAGATGCTCACTTTCTTTCTTAACACCAGTTGTCCCTTTACAACAATATCCAAAGATAATATTTTTCTCACAATCAATTTCTACTTGCTACAACATCTGTTGATGTGATTTATTAATGTTCAGGTACCAATAAAGATACTTGTGTGTGTGTGTTCATGTTCAGCAACATAAAAAGAACCTAACTTCAGCTTTCCTTAAAAACAAAGTCTCACTGGCTTAGCTTTTCTGTCTTTTTATTATTATTATTATTATTATTATTTTTTTTCCTTGAAGACTGTGGGGGATATTATAGTTTTACATGTCAGCTACTAATGGTTTTATGTCCAATATTTGATTTAAAAATCACATGGCCCTGAATAATGTTGTTTTTGTTTTGTTTTTGTTTTTTAGTGAAGTCTGCTTAGTTTCGTATAACACTGTGACATTAATGTCTTCTTTTTACTGACTGTAAACATTTTAGTTTGCATTTTATGTGCAGCACCTTTAAGCTTTAATTGGACATCTGATAGTTTGTGTACATAAGCACCTACCAGCTAATGTGGAAATTGTAGACTAAGAAGTAATGATACTATTGTTCTGGTGGAT
The DNA here is from genome assembly GCA_011074415.1 of Stictonetta naevosa. Taxonomy (NCBI): domain Eukaryota; kingdom Metazoa; phylum Chordata; class Aves; order Anseriformes; family Anatidae; genus Stictonetta; species Stictonetta naevosa. Next base: position 97,201,358 of record CM021697.1, read on the forward strand.
GCAGACTTCAGCCCGTTTTGTCAGATTGTCTCCCAGGAGTGTCTGCTGTATTTCAGAAACCCTTTTGGTATGAGCTGTTAGAGAAATATGAAAATGATGAGGCAGGTGCCAAAGCAAGCCTCTGACAAGCATTGTATCCCACCCAGATTATAAGGTTCACACCTGATTTTTTATCTTAAATATTAGTATCTTAGGCTATGGCTCTGTTAAGGTTACATATATGTTGATATATGTTGCTTCTATTGGTTGGTTTGATATATGTTGCTTCTATTATCATATTTTATAAGTACTAGCTATTCATACTGTTGTTTCAGTCTGTAATGTATCTTACATTTTGGGGATTCTTGTTTTAGCTAGAGAACAACAAACACTATTGATTTGTTTCTGACACGCTTTGAGGAATTCTCTTCTTTTCCTTCTGCATCTCTGTGAAAATGCATATGATCAGAGTGAAACAATTCTCGCTTTCTGATGCACTGCTACTCCTTAATTTATTACAGGAATCATCAGTGGTCACCTAACAGTGCTGCATCAAAATGCAGTCTGATGAGTTAGTTCGTCCTGGGTTCAAACTTTTGGGATGATATTTTACCAACATTTTATTTCCAAAGTAGCCTTAGGCGAAGAAATATAACCTTGCAGCAACTGTAGCATCTGAAGACATTAATTGGTCCTTTTTCTTCAGGTCACTACCAGGTCCTATTAGTAGGGTGTTTGCTATCATCCCTTTATGGATGAGATCATGATAGACAAAAGATGATAGACAAAGTATGTATGAGAATTTACAAAAGCCACACAGAAAATCAGTAGTTTTACAGATTCTTGTATGGTAGTTCTAAGTTCATGAGAGCATGGGCATGGTATTGGGAAACAAACAACCAAACAACAACAAAAAAAACACTATATCAGTGTTTTACGAAAAGTCTATATATAAGTGTTCTCTTGTACATGTTTTTGGCTCTCTATGTATATTATGATAGTTACTGACAGCGTTACCATATGGTACAAGCAGCAAGTAAAATGGGGTAAATCCAGAAATATCTGGGTATATGTGGACATTTTGGGAACATTGCAGCAGAGGTAGAAAACAAATGTAATTCTGGATTAGTTTAAGCATGTCTGTGTTGATAGAAGTATTTCTGAGTTAATAGAACAGTTTTGGAGCAGATTCTGATAAAACTTCCGCATAGTCTAGTGCACACATATAGCAGTACTCTCTCCTGCAGGACAAGACAAACAACAGAATAAAAATTACAGTTTCAAAATTTAAGAAGCCCTCTAAAATCTACAACAGCTTTTTCATGATAAGGCTGAAAAGAGGGAGAATGTGTTTTCTCTGGCCTCTAGCAGAAACAAGTGTTTTAACATTTTGTCTGGAGACCAAGAGACCAGATGTATAAGTTAATTAAGGAAATAAGGGTGGTATTTCTGTGAAGGCTGAGTTCAAGCTAGCTATCCTAATGCTTCTCAGTGTAGATTCATTTGAAGGAGCCAGTAAGGGGAGTCTGGGGAAATTAACTCATTAGACTAAAGATTGCCTTTGGACCACTCAAAGTGCAACGTAATTTTTGGACAATAAGTCTCAGCTGTGGACTTGGGGTCCTTGATAAAACAGAAAATGTCTTAGAAGCCAAGAATATGTCTAGGGATATATAACTCTAAAGCAGCCAGGAAAGGGAGTCTCAGCAACAGACAAAACATTCAGTAAAGCATGTTTCTCAGTGAAATAAATGCTTACAATCAGATCAATCTCATTGATGTGTGAAAGTTGACATGAAGATTTCAATTACACAATAGTGTACTAAGACCAATTTAGATAATCTGAGTCCCTGTGCTTTTTAAAAAAGATCAGTTTGCATTTAAGTGATATATTACTTAAAAAGCAAGAATAAAGTGTTACCAAAGTGAGTCAGGCTTGAAACTACACATAGCACTCGCCATTACTTACATGAGAAGGAAGTATTAAAGAAAGTACGATCTGATGTTGAGTAGTCTGCCAAGTACAACCTGCTTAATGGCTGGGTAATTACAAAGAGGTATGTATTCTGCTGTGCCAGATAACAAACTTAAAGGACTTTTGAAGCATGCACAGCAGTGTATGTGTCCCTCACATATACCAGAAGTGTTTAGTTGGTACTTGGATAACTGTTATTTTCTCTAGATAAAAGAAGTCATGAGCTGTCAAGTAGGTTCCTTTAATATGATGAAACTAGGCTTTGGATTAAAAAGAAGCAGGAAGAAACTTCTTACTAGTTAACTACAGAAGACCTAAGTACAGATATTTCAAAACATGCCATGTCAAATATTTGGATTAAACCTCTTCAGTTTAAAAAGAAGTAAACACCGAAGTAAATAAAGTAACAATACAGTTGCATGTGCTTTTGAGATGTGACATTAGGCAGTACTACTGTCTGCTTGTCTCAGCAGCATCCACAGTATACTTGATTATTTTCTTATTTTTAACTACGAGAGAAAACTATATGAATATCAGCTAACTCCTCCTACAAGCAAGAAACAGGCATGACAGTTCAGTTTTCAGCATTATATCAGCGCAATAGAAATGGTTTTGTTCAGAGTCAGCAAGGTCAATGTCACTGTTACCAATGAAGCCCAGATTCCAGGTTCTTCTGTGACATGTTTTATGTCACTCAGAGGATTAGTTGGCCTCAGTGGAAGGCTAAAGCAGGCAGGATAGAAATATCTCATTCAGCAGGGAAGTCCTACAGCTGCTTTAAGCAATACATTGCCACAATACCATTGGTTCTATTTAGCAAAAACTCCTTCTCCTTAACCTCCCCAGTTCAGCCACTCTCACCCCAGGTGTAACTTATTTGAGACTTAATTCTGCTGTCTCCTTGAAGTTAGACTGTTAGCAGTACTCACTTGAGAATTTTCATTTTCTATAAAGAAAATGGAGCCCAAAGGCCAAAGTCTCCCCCAGGTATACAGAGAACATAAATGCCAGCAATACTCAGCCTGATAGTGTGTTGCTGATTATTTGTAGATTGTAGAGCTCTTGGATGATTTGAAATAAAATGCCACTGCCTTGCAGCTGAGTTATACCTATTTCAGAAGACTAGCATTTGGAAAAGAATTAGTAATTAACAAACAATATGCTCAAGCTACCAACTACACTGAATGTGTTTTCATGCTCAGACTCAAAATGCTACCAATGTAATCATTGATGAGCACTCCAAGGAAATGACAGAATTCAGACTAAAAAATCCAGTAGTTGTTTTGCATTTGAATTAGCGAAGTGCCTTTGATCATACAATACTTTTTATGCTTTTCTCATATTCATAAAGGTGTGTTCATGCTTTTTGCTCGCCATTGTGTTGTTACTACAGTACTTTAATGCAGCATTTGCAGATTCAGGCTGGTGCTTACGTGAGGGACCTTAAGGAAGAGATGCTGGAGGAGTCCTTACACATTCATAGAATAAATACTTATTAGATTATTAGTCTTTTTAAATGTTCCCCTTTTTCGATCTCTTGTGGCAGTCTCAATCTTTGCATGGCTCATTAGACATTTGTCTAATTATTAAATGCTTTTGCAGTTCTTTACCTCTTCACATTCTGTGCTCAAGCACCCACAGTAGGTCTGTGGTAACCCAATTGTTTTTACCTGCTAAAAAGAAAAAAAAAAAAAAAAAAAAAAAAAGCAAATATCTAACCTGAGGTTTCACTGTACAGTCTGCTTATCTGTGAACACTCAGACAGCATATTCTTAGGATATAATTTCCAAGTTCAGGGCAAGAAACATATTTTGTGTATTCAGTGCATAATTTCAATATAGTAATACAGTAACAGAACTAGTACCTTCCAGAGCCAGGTGAGCACAACTACTTGCTGAGAGATGTGGCGGTGGTTTATTTTATATTCCAGACCATACTTGCTCCAGTTACTCAACGAAAACATACCTGTGTGCTTACTATCACAGAAAAATAGTTCTTTTACTCATAACTAATACAGACAATTTTGCTTAATTAAAAACAATCACTTTAATGTGGGATGGCAGTAAGGAAAACTATTAGGATCTCAGTGATGAAAGTTCCAAAAAGATACTAGCTATGGGAAAAAAAGTCACTAAAAGGAAACTGTTGTTCAGTTTTGCCTCTAGTCTTCTACTTTTGTTCTTTTCAATAGTATTCATACAGTTCTGACAATGAAAAAGTTATTCCTTTAAGAGCTGGAAAGTACAAAGATGAGACTGAAAGGAGTACTCTTGTGAAATATCTAAAGGCTATTTGTTAAGAACTTTAAGATTCTTAGTACTGTGGAATTGCACATTTATTTATTTCAATAAGATACTTTCATTACTGTGAGAAAGTTTTTTTCCTTTGCCCTCCAACTTACTGGTTTGATTTTATAGTAAAATGCTAAAGTAAAAGAAAGTTCTTAATTATGAAAGTTTAGTTGAGAAAGCATTTTGACTTGGACCTGAGACATTCAAGCTACGCAACTGTCAACTACAGTTGTTATTCTGGTGATTTGAAATCAACTCTTCATGCTTCACAGGTGACAAGAAATTTTGCTTAATTTGCAAACTGTGCATGCATGGGATATGAGTTTGAATTTCAGAGGGCTGATCAAAATAATGTAGGAAAGCTCCATTCATGCATTAATTCTTTTAATGTAGTTATTCATGTGTAGTATAAAGTTACAGTGTAAATTTCATTTTATACGGAATATTTATTTAGACAGTTCAGTTTAAACATCTGAAACAAAAACAATTCCAGAATCCTGCTGCAAAAACCAGCTCAGTTTATTCTCATGTCATGGGAAATGCAACTGTTACATTCAGTGAGATGAATGTTGGTAGGTACTGGTCATAGAACAGCACTTGTACTTTTCCGATGTGCAACTTTTATGCAACAGGATACATATGAGCATCAAATCCCAAAGTGAGGTGATGGGGCAAGGAATGGTTTGGGAATTCTCACCTTTGGGGTAGTCAGCTGTCTGCAACAGCTCCGGGGTTTGAATGAGTAGAGAGTTAGTGCACACCTGTTAATAAAAGGGAGTAAAAGACTGCAATTAAACTGGCTGTCAACTTCAGGTCACCATTGTGAGTATTCTGAGTTCATCTTTTGAGAGAAATCACTGGAAGAATACCCCTAGACTGAAGTAATAAACCCACATTTGCAATACTCAAAATTTGCATCTGATTTCCGTAACTATTTAACACATTGATCTTTAAATTGTTTTCATTGCCAAGAGTTCAACAGGCAAGGTTACAAAATAAAGTGCCATTTGAAATTAAGAGGGTAGCTATCTGTCAGAAACATGACCATTTTGGGGCTATTTCTGAGGCATATGAGATGACAAATGATAGAGTAAATGAAGTACACTCCAAGCAGCAGTGTAAAAAGAGGCCCTACCTCAGATGGCAAAAATAAATGTAGTGATGAGATTGATTCATAGCAGCTGTGGATCAGGCCCACTGTCAGAGGAGAGCAGGATCAGAAACAGGAGCCCCTTAGCAGGATAGTTTTGCTGAAATCAAGTCTTTAGAATTACATTGGATCTGAAGGTATGTGTTACAGAATTTTGTAAAGCGTGGGGATATCTTATTTATGTTAAAGAAATACTAATTTATTGCTTTTTGGCTTGGTGGATTTCACTCTTAATTTTCCAGTCTCAGCTTCGTATGGTCTTGTAATTTTATTTTTATTTTTATTTTTTCTATTAAATCCTGTAACCCTAGCATTGATATATAGATGCTGAATACCTCAGTCTAGTCAGCAAGTATTGTTGCTGAATTTCACTGGAAAACTGATGAAATGGCCGGAGAAGTTACAAGCCTTCATATAGCCACTCAGTGATTCGTATGTGTTCCCTTGCAGGGGCAGGGAGGAGGAAATAATGAGGTGAGAACTACTTTATCCCAGCAGTTTTTTGCTGAGGAGTTAATAGGGTGGTGGGCTTTGGCCTTGAGTTGGTAACTGAAATTGGTTAGCATGGTAAGATGAAGCGAAGGTAAGGGTGTATATATACATATATATATATTCTTTTTTTTCCTTTACTGAGGTTACTGAGGTTCTTTAACCATTTTCTCTAAGTTGATTAGATTTATGAGGTCAGTAGAGCTTAACTCTCAGACTATTTTGATGTTTGTTTGTTTGTTTTTTTTACCCCCCCCCTTTTTTGTATTTTTTTTTTTTTTTTCCCTCTTGTTCCTGCTCTCTTTTGTTCATTGCAGAGTCCCAGGAACAGTGAGTCTGGTAGCTTAACAGTGTGTGGAGTGTGCTTGATCTTGGCAAGCAAATGTTCTTGTTAGTAAGCCCAGAACATCAACATGGTAAACTCACCTCCCTCCCTCTGTTTTCCCTAGTGAGCTTTAGGAAAGTGGTCTCTAAGAGAGTTTGAATCTTGTGGGTCTCACCGAAGTGAGTAAGGCTGATGAAAAGCAGAGGAATCCTTTTGATTACAAGTGATTGAAGTGTACTTGAGGATTTTACTCTTTGAAAGATAAAATTGCAGGCCTGTCACCTGAATATATAGTTCAGTGAAGAGCTATTGAAGTAGTATCTTGCTATCAACTGTAAGATAAGTAAATTGTAACTTCATTTATATTCACTGAAACTGTCTAATGATGTATATTCGTGATTTTGGTAACATGCTGTACAAATGCAATTAATAATTATACTAAAAGTTCTTCAATGTCAGTGTGTGGTGTATTAGGTTGCCAGTGCTTTGAAGCTATGACAATAGCAATCCTTACTGTACTGCTATAGCCTCCCTGTGAAAGCATTTTTAAAAGAAGCTCAAGGAAGTAGTTTCACAAAATTTTTGTTTCTTCAGGTTTGTAGTTTTCCAGCTCAAAGAGGCATGTTGGTAGGTAAACAGTTTGTGTGTCAAGTTTCTATGTAGGGAAGACTAGCATCTTGTTAGTAACTACCACTCCTAACAGGAACTGGTGGTGGCTTGTTGGCATTTAATATGTTGTTTTGTTGTTCTTGTGTTTTTTTAAAGCATCAACAGCTGCTGTCTCAAAATGTTCTAGCATATCTCTAAATGATCATCAGTCTTGTGAAGTATGAGACTGTGCTTCTGAAGGGCACCTGCTCAGTCACCTGACTTTAATCCTTAGGAAACACACTTTTGCTTGTGATCATACTGAGTTAATTCCAGTTTTATGCTTAGCATCACCGTTGGTCTGTGTGTGTAGCACAGTTACTCCTCATCTCCCTGATTTTTTGTGTCCTGTAGTGGTATGTTTTGCAGTGAATGTGCTTAGCCAAGCATTTGGGCTTTGAAGTTCAAAATTACAATTCTGAAGACATGCTTCTGTCTAGCTTGTAAAGCAAATTGTGGTATGCCTACAGGGTATGGTGTCCTTTAATTCTGGCATATCTTTGATGGTGTGGGCACCTTATTCCTGGCCATCTGTATGCCTTTAATAGCTTCAATGAATCAATATTCTCTGTGAAGCATTACATGTGTGAGAAGTCTCTGTGGGATTAGCTCACCTGTGGGGAACATGGTTTCCTTGCTTTAAAATGCTGTCCTCCATCATGGTAGATAGAGGTCACCTTCAAATGCTATTTAACTTCAGATCCTGTTAGCAAGGTAACTAACTCTCTTGAAGCCCCAGTAGCTTCATTTGGAAAGAGTAGGGCATCACCCTCTTTTGAGTACCGTCAACAGCACTTACCTTATTTTACATTTTAGAGGATGTGTATAACAGTCTGTGGAAAAACTGCCATACGTGTTTTGGGTTTAAAGCTCTGGCAACACTTTGCTCTTGCAAACAACATCTAGGAAGCCATAAATCAAACATCAAGGCCCAAATCTCTGCCATAAAATTAATACTACCAAATTTCTGTTAGTTTTGTGAAATCTTAAACTAAAGAGGCCATATCGCTCTGAATCAGATGGTATCACTGAGTTAATTCAAAGGGAAAACTGAGAGCTGTAAAGATATGGTTATTGTGGAAGTAGATAATAAAAAGACTTTAAGGGCATAGGTGAGACTTGGCTTGAGCAGGGAAAAGCAATGATAAAAGTGGCTAGGTGATCATAGCTTCTAATGCACTGCCAGGGGAAATAGGATAGGTTGTCATGAGATGCTACGTGTGCTATGGCTAGTAGGAAATGGTACCCGAGAACCTTGAAAATATTTAAAGCAAAGCAATGGAGTTCAACTGTCCTAACACTAGTTTTAATTGTCACTTAGAATTTAACTGTGAACCTTGTTCCTATTTTTATTTGATACAGAAGCAATTAAGAGAATATAGGCAGTACTTTTCAAGATAATGTGATCATCTGTCACTGCAGCCTCTTTTTCATAAATCTTAATTTTGTTTCATTTCTTTGCTGACTGCTAAGTGAATTCTTTAGATATTGAAGATCCTTTCTGATGAGCTGCGATGAAGGGCCAGATCCCTGGTTGTCTGTGTTCCCCTTGCAAGGGTTGATGTGAGGAGAGGGGAAATCAAGGATTATGATAGGAACATAGGCACAGGGGATTGCTCTTCATCTACTGCTATCGCTTAATCTGACTAATATATTAATATACACAAGACATAAGTCTGGGGCACACAAGGGAGGAGCTGCTACTTGCTGGGAACTCCTTTGAGTGGCCTGAGCAAGGAGCTGAATGTAAGCTAGTGCATCCCATGAGCATGAGCAGTGTTTTCTGCAGTCAGAAGTCACTTTCAGTTAAATTTGAATAGCAATGCATACAGTAGCATTTGAAGAATTAAGTTCTAACTGTGATAAAGACAAGTTACTTGTTTCCTTATGACTGGATGCTACCAATAAGATTGTAATAATGAACTCGGAGCAGCTTCTGCTAAGCTATAGGTCTTCTTCCTCAACACATCTTTGTTTTCTGGTATTCAGCATCTATTTCCTCTGTGGTTAAACTTGACTTTAAGCAAAATTACAATACTGGCAAACACTGGAGAACTGTGGAAGTTGGGCTCCCTGCTCTTTAGTGTTGTTGCAGAAAGTCAACCACTGGAACTTGAGATCACCACACAACAAATTTTTCAGCTTTGTTTTTGTCTTTTCCAGACAGCTGAGTAATTGCCCAGTCTCTTAGGTATAGAGCCCAGTGAATGATTGTCTTGTTGCTTTCCTGACAGATGCTAAACCTGCTACAAATTAAGTTGTCTACTAGTTTTACCAGGCGAGTGGGGGCTGTGTTAGTCAATACTTAAGCTAACGGAGAAATAGGAGGAGGAACGTGGAATGTTTGTTGGAACATGAACCGAAACTTTGGTCATGGAAGCCTTCAGGGGTTGGGTTGGGTTTGGTTTTCCTCTGAATTTTGTGTGGAATTTGATGCAGCTCAAGCAATAAAGTCATCCTAGATTTCCCTTCATCCCTGCTTACTAGATGGGAAGCCAAAGAAAATACGTGAAGGAATTCCCTTTTCACAGGTTCCAGCACTGCCGTTCCCGGATAAAGGGCGGGTGATAGCGCGGCTTCGTTAAGTTTGGGGAGAGTCAGTCAATACATTGTTCTTTGTATTTGTGGCTACCTCTGGCAGGTGTGCTCTTGCATACGTGAGCCTCTCTCCTTGGCTCTCGTAAGATCATTGAACAGCAAGGGTAGCTCCTGATCTGCACAGAGGCTGGATGTATCTGCATTGGTCTTAACTTCTTTTTGTAATCAAGCTATAGAACTAAAAACATTATCTAAATTCTGTAAAACTTTTCTACATGAATATTAGTGAGTCAGGGACCTAATACTCATCATTTAATCATGACTATAATGTCCTGCTTGTCTACAGAATGGTTCCATTCTGCAGAAGGCATTGATTAAACTTCATCGCGATACTATTTCTCTATGTTTTCTGTTTCCTCAGCTATGTTTTTTTACCAAGCGTGTCATTATCCCTTCCACAACTGAACCTTCTGGAAAGGAGCAAAAGCTTCGGGGGGGGGGGCAGGGGGTGGGGGGTGAGAGGGGGGCTACTTTTATTATTTTAAATTTCTCACAGATTGCTCAGGGTAGCAAAACAATGAATGTTTCATTATTACCACAATAGATTAAAACATCTGCAATAAATAATGCTGATGGCTATTTGTGATGGCACAAAGTATTGTTTTTGTTCTCTTTTATAAAATTACAGCTCATTAACTGTCATAAAGCAAAGATACCATAAATAAAACAACTAGTAGTGTTTCATTTCCCAGAAATGTGAAAGCCTGCTGGTTGGGAACTTTGAAAAGTTTGTTTTCACAGCTGGAGCAGTCAAGTATCTGAGTATGTTAGAGTCTGTCACTTCTGTGGCCAGAGAAATTAAGAGGATTCAAACAATTTTGTTGGTCCTTGTCACAAAGCTAATATTGCTCTTATCTTCCTTCTCATCATGAAGCGCTTTCTACTTAGATTACAAGATGCCTGTACTGAGCAATAAGAATATTTTTAAGTGAAGCAGTAATTATAGAAGGTTTATTAATTGAAAAGTGTAATTATCTAAGTTGGTCTGGCTTCCAGAATAATAGAAACCATGGAGTAATTACCAAGGTATGTCCCCATGTTGAACCAAATCTGTATTCAGACCTTTTTTGAAATGACACTATAATCTTAATGGCAAGTTGTTTATAATAATCCAATTGGCCCTTCATCAAAGATCAACTCACCTCACATCACTGCAATTTTATGTGTGTGCTCAATTTTCAAGCCATGAGAATAGACTTGAAGTGGATCGCTTACCTCACAGATGTGCAATGATGTAACTTCAGAATTGTTTCCAATTTATTTTCCATAGACAGGCTTTTACATAAAAAGTTCATTCGAAAAGTAAAATAATTTGAACCATACCTCATGTCTCAAGTTCTGAACAGTGGTTCAAGTTTCCAGTCCCAGATTTTCTCCCGCGAGTCTTGGTATTTGTGACAGTTATAATCGTGTGGTAGTTACGGGATTGCTAGGAATTTTTTCCCTGGCCAGGACACAAGTCGGATTCGTGCTGGAGCTGTGGGCTGCACACATGCTGCATCTCATGGTGGAACACTTGAGCCCGCAGCTGTAGACTGCACAACAGGAAATCCTCCCCTGAATTTAACATTTCTCAACATTAAGGCTAAATCTGTATTTTGGCTGTAGCTGTGTGTACTTTGATACAACAGAGTGATGTACAGCACTCTTTGTTCCTTAGGCAATTTAGGATTAGATTAAAAGAACTTGTGTGGCAGTCTGAATCTAAGTATTTGGATGTCTGCACAATATAATCCTCTAGTTCAAGGTTCAGCAGACATCAGGTGACAGGGTTTTTATTATTGTTGTTTGGTTGAATTTTTATTGGGGTTGTGGTGTGGTGTTTTTTTTGTAGTTTTATTATTATTATTTAATATATGAAAGATTATGTTTCTGATACTATAAGTATCAGAAATGCACTTGCATTATAGGACTGTCTTCCAAAGGAGAGTGTGGAGGCTGTAAACTTCTAGGAACCCTGAAAATGGCATTTTAGGATTTAGGTTGCAATATTTAGGATTGCATGGAAGGAAAAAAACATAACCCCACGAGAGTGTTTAATAAGAAAGGAAGTACTTGCATAACATATCACCACAAATAGGATACTGATACTTCAAGGGAAGCATCAGTTCTGGGTTTAAGTGCAAATGCTTTCTTGGGGATCTGCTACTGGACACCTGTCTGAAAGAGGATACTTGGCTCCGTGCTCTGATTTACCATCTACCGGTTGATCCTCCTAGTGATATTTATTCCTGTTTTTGAAATTGCTAGTGTAGAAGGATATAATTTTGTTAGTTAACTTTGAGTTAAGTCAGTCTTACAGCAAGGATGCTCACATAGGATTGGGGAATTATAGGCATATTTTGGACAAACAATCACAGAATAAGCCTAAGCCTCTTCAAAGGGTGAGGAGGCCTTCAGGACAGAGGCAGGCTGTCTGCGCTTGCTTCTGCTAATGACACTGATAATCCCTTGCAGTTTCCATTTGCTTGCAGGTTGTGTTGCAAGAATACTTGACCCTATTTTCTCTCCTCTAAGGCAATGTGCTGAATTTTTTGGAAATATGGAAAACATTCTCTTGTGCTGTTTTGAAAATTAGATGAAGCTCCAGCTTTGCTGCCATCCGAGGCAGAGTTGAGCATTTAAGTTAATTTCACTGATGTTAACTTTGGCAGAGTTTTTGTTTTGACTTTTGGTTAAATTAGTATGATACATCCTTTTCTAAGTCACATTTTTAAGAATGTGTTTCTGGATGAAGAGTTCAATACAGCTTTCAGAAAGAAAAGATTGTGCATTGGAGTAAGTGTCTTCACTAGTTATTTCTTCTTTAAAATCTAGAGAAGAAAGGACAGGATAACTGAGATGGGGGTTCATTTTTCTGAACAGCATACAGATTTTTTTTTTTTTTTAAAAAAAAAAACAATTATATGAAAAGCAGTGAAGCAATTGTATTCTTGTTTTATTATCTATGTGGGGATAGTAAGGGATGGTGTGATTTGTTTTGAGTGTTTGTTCCCCCCCTCAATTCCTTGGTCCTTTGTGATAGTTGATGTCTTTCAGACTTGGGCACAAATTCTGGTTGGGCTGAGCAATTACACTAGCTGTGCTTTTACTGTCTCATTGTATATGCTTGCAATGTACAAAACAGCTGCATCTTGAAAACATCAGCTGCTCCAAGTGAATGTGCATACGTCAGTGCTGCGCAAGACAGCTTTGTGCGGGAGCAGTGTCCAGAGCCCTGTAAGCAGTGTAGTCCCACTGTAACTGGTCTAAGCAGGGCCATCGTGGCTGCTTTGAGGTCTCAAGCTATTTGCTTGGGATGCTTGAGATGTTTCTGAGCACAGATCAGTAATATATGGTGCAGTGCAGATGTTCCTTGGTGTGTGATACTTGGCACTGCTCTGTGGAATAACTTCAGTGGTTGAAGCTTTTTGAACAAGAGCATCTCTGTCCTTAAGTAGTATCAGAGGATGGCTAAGAACCATTGATTTCAGATTGAAGTGCATGGGTATAGGTCTATATAGGTCTATACTTTCTGTGTAGAAAGTAATCACTACAAATGCTTAATATCACTGATGAGCAACTGTATATTGCATGAACCTATTAACTGACTTATAAAGCTAAAGGTGGTTCTGCATTTAGTTCCAGGAAAAAAAAAAAAAAAATGGTTCTGAAGTATAGCAGAAAAAATGTCTCCAAGCAATTTATCCATAATAAAAGGCTTGTCACCAGAACGCAGAACATGTGGACCTGTGGAGAATTTGTGCATGTCTGTGCTGGTGTGACAATGATCTCAATGGACCATAACTTAATCTACACCCTGGAATGTGCTAGACAGCTTGCCTGAATCGGGGAGATCCTGGCACTGAGCCTGTTATCTGTACCTTGTGTCAGCTATTCCTGAGTTGTTTCATCTTCTGCTTCCTTCCTATTACGATAGCAATCTCTAAAGAAACACTTGTTCCTACTGAGCAGCCTAAATGACATCTGTGAGCATGACATGCAGATGCAGCAGTTCCTGTGTGCTGCAGAATCTGACTACTCTCAACTAATTGCAGCTGAGGTTGGCTGAGGACATCCAAATCAAAAAGTATTTTACAACTTAAGGTTATCAGGTTGGTTCTCTTTATGTGATGTCCATGAAAACCACTGCTTGCGTGACACTTGGAATAAACCTGCAGAGAAATCTCATGGTCTGGAAGAATGTGTGTACATGTGTATTTTTTGTATAAATACACACATACTTACTATAGTTGCAATATTGTGTAACAGAGAGAAGAGGTCTGAAAGCATAGGGCTAGGAAGCTGGCATTGCCCAGCTGTAAATGTCCATTTGTGAGGCTGCAATGTGCACCTTAATAATCCAGAAATGCCCTTAGAGCTAAGGATAACAGACCAGCTATGTGCTGTGGGTTGTGAGGTTTCTTGGGGGCACTGGGGAGAGTGCTAAGTCTCTAGTGATAATCCTGTGTTTGGATTGATTTGCAAGTCAGCTGCGTATAATGTACGTGGGATATTACTGATAGTAATACTTATAATTACTGTCTACTTAAAAATGCATAGTAATGAGCAAAGCACTCAAATGCCAGGAATAAAGAATTTTCTCAGTGACCTACAGATGGCAGACCAATATAACAGATAAGCCATGTGCTTTAAGCATATTTCTCTGAATATTAGAAACATAGTACATCCTATTTATGAAGGTCCTCATGGAGAAAGATGTTTTAACTAGGTCACTATAAAATTTAAGCGGTTCTGCAGTTTCTTGCTCAGCCTCAGAATATGTTAGATATTTTGCTTTGTGCCATAAGTTACATTCAAAACTAAATCTAAAAGTTCTAAGTTGGAAATGTTTTAACTATTGTTGGACTTGCTGAAGATGTTGATAATCAAAGCTGAGCATGTACAGTAGCCTGTATAGATTGGCTTGTATGTAGTTTATGCATCAATTTATTTTTTTTTTGTATGAATATTTCACTTGGTTTGCTCCCCTCCCCCTCATGAAAGACACTAAGTTTGTGAAACTTATGGTTTTCTTTTTCAGTCATTAAATAAAAGACAAAAATACTTTAAAAAAAAAAGTGGTCTGGAAGGAAGAATCATAGATGCAATAAAGCTTTATTTTCTCTTCATTTTGGGTACTGAATTTTAGTGGATGATATGATACTCTTCTGCATCTTTAGCTCATAAAAGCTGAAATTCTAGACGCCCTAAAATAAATGAGTCTTTTGCCTCATTTAGAGGAAAAAGAACTTATGGTGGGCCAGGAGGGAGTTTTATGATAATGTGGGCTTACCCAACCTTGTTGTTCAGTGAATAGTTAACAGAAAAAACATCTTAAACTCCTTACTCTCTCAAGTGTTTGCACTTATTGTATAATGAATCATTTTAAAATAGTTGGAAGAGAAAAAGCTGTTGTATGTGGTGTACCTTCAATAAAGGCTACGTGGCTAGAAAGACAAACTCACCTTAGTGAAGTGTTTTAGTGTTTTTTAATGATTGTAGAATAAAACAGGTCTATTTAAAATATTGCAGAGGATGGAAGTGATTACAGCCTGCCACGTAAGGCCCTACTCAGGAAATTGAAGAACAGGGGCTTAAAAGCAGACCCCAAACAATGGGCTTACCAGACTCTCTCACAAAATGCTTCAGCAACTTTTTTTTTTAACTAAAAAATGCTCAGTTTCAACCAACTGACTGGAAAATATTTTGACATATTTTTGAACTGTTTTATATTATGGAAATCAAACAGACTGTCATGACAGATTACCATTTAGGCAAGGAGAAACAATGCTGGTTTAAGCACTGTGCAGGTCTGTGGTCTGTGCTCTACCATGCTGTCATGGCTAAGGCTGTCCTAACTACTAATCAGAAAGTGTTGTTATGGCTGTTAAAAATCTGGTGAACCATGAGCTGCTACATCTAATTCTTTTGGATGAGGGCATATTGACTCCACAAAGCATCAGGGGAGTTGTTTGCAGTCCCTCTGAGCTGCTCCTGTGCTGAGAAACCATGACAGTCATGGTCTGCTCTAGCTCATCTGTGTTATCTACCATGCATATGCTGGAGTGGGAAAAAGACTGCATTTGCCAGTACATTAACTTCAAATGTGAAGGGGAAACGTCTGGATGTATATCTACTACAAAGATGAAATGTCAAAAGAGGCTGCTGAGGTGTGGCCCTTCAGGTTCACTATATGTTAATAAAAGAGCCTTGCTGTGTCTTTAAGGTAGATGAGGAAAGTGGTCTTGAAGGTCTGCCTCTATCAGAAGCCCCAAGTGAGAATGATGGGTGGTGAGGTGAGGGTGGTGGTGACCAAAATAATTAATGCTCCGTGAAGCTAAGGGTAGAACTTCAGCCAGACAGGAAACTGGCTAGGGGTTACGTTGTTTCTTTGTGCATGTCTCTGTGTGTTTTCCTCTAAACTGGGAATTATATTCAATCATAGTGAAAAGGGGAGGAAATGATCTTAATTTGAAAATGGCTGTGGCCGTGACACCAATCTTCCCTATCTTCAAACACCAAGAAGCAAATAAGAATGAGTAGTGAAATGGAAAAATTTGTCAAATAAGTTCTACAAGTCTTTTGCTGACTCACATAAAGAGGCTTCTGAATCAATGTTAAGTTGATCTGGCTTCATATAAAATGAACAGCAAACTTTAAAATTATCTTTATATGTGTCTACAGTCTGACTTACAGCCTCAGAACTGGAAATTCAAATGCTAAAAATGTGAATTGTCTAGTGCTGGGAAGTGCTGTTTATCATAATTGTAGAAGAGATGGGTTCTGACCCATTTTCCTTCTTCAGGCTTAGAAACTCAGTTTTCTCCCCCATATGCCAGCATATATTATCCTTGTAGCAACAACTGCATGGCCCAAGTTACTTTGAAAGGTAATACTTACAATGTGCTTTCCCTACAATGTGACCTAGCACTTAGAAGACAGGAGGTTAGTGAAGATTATAGAAGCAGCTGTCTGCCTTATGCCACTCCCAAGCATTCTATGTGCCAGATTTTGAGGATCTGACAGAGCAAGGCATGTTACAGCCAATATCTGTTCTTTTTAAGTATCCATATGAGTATAAAGAAGTCAAAATAGTTTGAGGAATCCTCCTACTTCATGGTTCACTAGATTGCCATGACTCTGACATCCCCAGTTTGCAAGTAAAAATATGTGCTGCTGCTTTTCCCAAGCTACTCTGGGGAGACCGTTCCCCAAGCATCTACACAGGGAGGAATAAAAAGTGAACTGGGATCAGTCATTTTTTTTCTATCCAAAATTTTCATTTACTTAGAGAACGCGGGGAAAGCGTAAAACTGTTCTTGTTCTCTTTGTCTCTTTGGTTTTCATGTAACGGTATAGGCTTTGAGCCTGCAGTTTTACTATGTGTATATGGATGGCTGCAACTGCGTGGAACCATGCTGACTTCAGTGAGGCACCATGTAGGCACAGCAATCTGCCCACTTGTAAGTTGTAAATCTCAGGATCAGGAACGTAGCTTGTTTATTGGGTGTTCTTGAAGGAGTAAGGCATTGGAAAGTGCCTGTAGGGTGACAATGTATGCTCTATATGTTTTCCCACACAATCACACCAAGGCACAATGCTCCTGACCAGGAACTATCCCCCTCTTTCTGTACATGTGGTGTTCAAGCTGATGACTGTGGTGCTTGCCTTGAAGTAAGGGCAAAGCAAATCTTGCTGTGGTAACTCTGTTTTTTAACTGGTTTTATACTGCTAAAAGGAAAATGAATAGAATGCAACTTTCAGACTTCATTCTTTTTTAAATGAAAATGCATCTTTTTGTTGTTGTTGCCACCTTGTTTTGTTATTGCTATTTCAGTTTTTGTCTGAAGGTGAGTTTCTGGGGACAAATTGTTCTTTACAGCAAGATAACAAATAGAGGTAATGATCCCTTATCATTGTTTTGAGCCCTTGAGGAAAAGAGGCACAGCTAATGTACCTTACAAGAAACTGCATCCACCTGTTCTAACCTGCATGTGCAACCTCACATGTGTTTTATCCATCTTATCTCAGAGTTACAAGTCTGGTTTTCTTGGGTACCACCATCAAATGAGACTGTTGTACCCAAACAGCAGCTGCATCTAGCCCTGGGCCAGGCCTCACAAGAGCAGACGAGCAGCCATGCCTTCTGCCACACTTCCCTTCCTCTCTCTAAGCATTAGATGTACATCAAATACACTTGGAATATATATATATATATATATATATATTTATGGCATGCAGCTTACGCTCATTTTGCCCTTAGCAATCATCATTCTGTCTTGACTGATGTAATTAGTTCTATTTCACAGTAATATATTTTTATGTAGAGGTGATAAAACAAAGACATGCAATGTAGCATAGGGCTGAACTTGCTGCTGAAAAGTTTCATGTTGCACTTCAGCTTTCATGTGAGTCCCACTATGGTCTCTTGCTTATCTAAGGTTTGTCTCAAGTTTGTTTCATTATTTAATGAAGACTAAAAATTGTTCTCTGTTAATAATTGAGAGTATCAAAGAGGACTGTATCATGTTTCTATGTTTTGAGAAGGCTGCAAGTAATTATCAGGAGGTGGGTAATTAAATACATGTAGTCTTACCTGTCTCTTTCAACTGAAATTTCAGAAGGAGAGTCAGCTTATCTGAAGATATAAGGAAGATAAAAGTAGCAGTAGCATATGTTTAGTTTTTTCAATGCAGAGGCACTCTTGCTTATGAAAGAGTTAACATCTGTGGGGAAGCCTGTGTTGGGTTCTTTAGGCCCAATGGTGACCAGAATGCTTTCAAATGCTAAAAGGTCACATTTTACTAGAGCATAAGCTAACTGTTTAATACCCAGGAGATTTGAGTCTTGTGTTAAGACAAAATAAAACCCCAATGGGTTAAGACATGACTGTTTCTTCCTGCTGTGTCCTTGCAGCATGGGTCTGTGAGGCCTTGCACTCAGCCGAGCAATAAGCCAGCCCTGTTCTCCAATCTATTGCAGCGTGAGGTTGGGTGCACTGCCCTTTGGACTTGACTGCATCCTGCTGCTTTTGGACTTTCTTTTCCTAGATGTTGCTTGGTTGGTCCTGAGGAACTGTCTTTGACTCCTCCAAGGGGAAACTAGAAGTGGGTGGCTTCTTGTTGAAAAAAAAGTAACAGAGCTAGGAAGAGGCTAGTAATGTCCAAAATACAATGCGACAGTAGACAGAAGTAAAATAGTAGTTAGTAACAGTATCATCTAGATTTACTGCCTCTTTCTGCTAGGGTGGGGCACAAAAGAAGGCTAGGAGGGTAGGACTGAGAAGGGAGGGGGCAGCTTTTTGGGGGAGGAAGATTAGAGACTGTCATTGGTCACTTTGTGTTTTTAGGCACTACGTTCTGCTGCATTATCCTTAGAGAATTTAAGAACAACTCTGATATGCCTTTGGCACTATAATTTCAAAGAATAGGATGTGCATGACTATAGTTGAGCAACTTCTTTGATGTTTCACAATTACCTGTAATATGCTTGTGATTTAATTTCCATTAAATGCCACTAGCAGATTAATCTCTCTTAAAATGCGAAAGAGGCAAACAAATTAATGGCTTATTATCAAATAATTTTAGCACTGGATGAGCAGAACATAAGAAAAGTTGATCTTGCTCTAAATCAAGGATACAACCTGGTGGGCAGGTTTATGTAGAAGGGATTTAAATCTTAAATATTTCTTCTCTCTAACTATACATTGATCCTTCTCTGAATAGACAATTGTCCCAGTATCTGATGGGAGAATAGATCATATATCACATGAAGCATTATTGTGGCATATGTGGTAAGCATTCATTTCTTAAAGGACTTTTTTTTAAAGACTATCTTGATTTTTTTTATTATTATTTTTATTTTTTTTCCCCTTGGGCATGTTTTGGATGAGCTGAATTACACCTAACTTGGATAGCTGCAGTTGTACCATGTGACATTTGAATGTCTAAATTGGTTTACTCATGATATGCTGGAAGCTTCTTTTGTTTCCCACAACTGGTTTTTGTCACAACCTGTTTTTGTTCTAGTACACTGAAGACTTTGTTAGAACAGGGGGCTCTAGGGGAACATAATGATAAACTGTCTTGCTATGTATTTTTTGAAGTATAAGAGCAATATATTTTTAACTCCTTCAGTCTTGTTTGCAGCAATGTCATGGGATTGCTAAATAAGGTCTAACTTCACTCCAGCAAGAGCAGGGACAAGAATATCCTGGCACCTGACACTTAATGAAAAGAAGGAATAAAAAAAAGTCCTCAAGATACTTCCAAGTATTTCTTAGGCTTTTCTTTTTAATTTTAGGTGAAAAAAAAAAATAGAATAAGAAAAGGAATAAAAATAGGACAATTTGAATGATTTTGCTGCTGACCTTTAAAAAGCTATAGTTCTAGCCTGGCAATTTGGAGAGGAACTGATTTGCATGCCTTGTGTGCTTGTCTTCAATTCCAATTTTCCACCCCACCCCCCAAAAAATAATTTTAAGGAGAACAGATATTGTGACTATAAAACATATATTCAGTGGTACTTTGAGCTGTCAAGTGCCATAAGCATGAGAATGGCCCCTGATGTGGAAGTTGAAGGGTTATTGTGCTACCAAAATAGGCAAACTTTCTCCTGTCAGGGTAATCCAAACTCCATTAAAACCAATGGTGACAGCTTGAAGTAGCATTCCTGCTGTATAGGAACTGTCACAAAGAGGTGTTTTTCATGAAAATCTGTACATTGAAAACTGATAATGTACATTTTTATTTTTATTTTTATTTTTTATCCCTTGGTGGTTTGTATTGCTAGTGCTCTTATGTCTAATTCAGTCTTTTGATTCTACTTGAATTTTTTTAAAGGTAACTGAAACTCATGATCTTTACCTAAGTAGAATTCTTTCCTATTTTTATTATTATGGGACTGTAACATTCAGTTAATGCTGCTTAAGTTCTTTCATTACATGTTTAACACAAATAGTACAGACAAAAATACAGGCTAAGTTCAGACAGCGTTTGCTTGGGCATGTCTCTTTTCTCTGGAAAGAGGTGGAAACAGCTGCAAAGACATAGAGTATCTTTCTTTTTCTGCTCCATAGTTGCCCAGACTAGTGACAGCTCTGGCAAGGTTTAAAGACAGAATTCAGTTGCAAAAATGTGCATGCATGTTGTGACTTTGTTACATTGTAGTATCCTTCTTAGTTTCCAACTTCTTTTGTCACTGATATCCCATAGATTCCTGTCTTGTGCCAGTTACATGTAGGATGTCTGGGATACCCTAAAGTGAATAAGAGAGCTGGAGACTAGGAAGAATATCATAAGCCATCCAGATGTTATTAGGCACTTGTGTTTAGGCAATTACATGCAATAAAACTAGGAAAATTCGTTATAAATGAAGGGCATTATCAGGTTGGTAATATTAAACTCATTCCCTGACGTTCTTTCTGAGGATAATGATGCTCTTATCAAGGGGATGTTACTAGAATGGTAAGCATAATATCAGATGTAATGCTTCCTTTGATTTAAAATCAATGCTCTAGAAGAGTTAGAAACTGATCTGAAAAAAATGCTGAACACCATACCCCAAAAGAAATCAAGGCCTCTTTCATCATTGTGTCAAATCACATTTTGCAGTGATATACTCTTTGATACTTAGACCGTTGAAGTCTTGTTCATAGTTACCTAGCCACACTGCAGTTAATAATGTTTATACTCTAATTTCTATAGCAGATGGAGGTAGTCTATACGTACATGGGAAAAGATGGATGGTACAGTGCAATCAGTGCTGCTATCATCTCTCTCAGCAATAATTCTAACAGCAAATTGAGCTAGGTTGGGATTTGGAAACCTTCCTTTGGAGTTTTCAGAAATCTGTGGTGGCTGGTGATGTACAACATGAAAAAAGGATTTGGAGGAATGCCTCTGGTCTTCAGTGTCGAGTTGGTAATGGGGATTTTGTGTGTTCTGTCAGGATACTAAATCATTTCATGTGTGATTATGCATTAATAATACTACTTTCCACTCAAATATTGTGGTAAAGAGATGATATTATATCACAAAATAGGCTTTAATGTACTTGAATTCCGTGATCCTAGCACAGAAAATGGTGTGAAAAATTATTATACTGTATATTACTCATTGCTGCATTTTATATGCAAACCTTTGTAACTCCTAACAGAGACCTGGGGAGTCTCAGCTTCCCCTTCTACATAGCCCTTGGCTTTAATCACTAACTCCAGACTTGCTTTTCTATTTAGAGTACAGCTAGGTATTTGGTATGTTCTTTATGACCCACAGTCTTGTAGTCCCACAGCTCGCAATGGGAGACCAAGTGGTTCAGGAGGTCATTCTACTCGAGGAAGTAAGCTCTCTTGCTTAATGGGCACTAAGGGCAGGATTCATCTCTTTCAAGGCAGTTAGAGAGAAGCACTCTGGGAGACAATTAGGATTGTTTCTTTCCTTTGATTTTGGAGGAAACCTAGGAGCACTGTTATTATAAGCTTTTGCAAGCAACTTGGATTCACGTCCACACAAAAAATAGTCTCTTCAGCTTAAGTCTCAATAAATTGCACTTTTTTTTTTCCTTATGTTAGATTTCAAAATAGGAATGATGAGTGGAATGCAATTTTTCATGTACTTTGTTAAAGTTCTTTAGAACTTCTTTCTTTATCTGCTTGTATCATGCACTTACAGTTGAGAGGTCCGTAGTGTAAGCCTCCAGGTTTAGTGACGTTTACTTACCAACTGTGTGCCTTGTGCCTGTAGCTTGCGTTCAGCTTTATACGTAATATTGTTTATGTCCATTATGAGAGTATGTCTTTGTATTTTTCCCCCTCTGTAAAATAAGGGGGCTGTAACAAATGCAAAAAGCAGTGGGTTCTTCACTTTTTATTAATGATTGCTTACTACAACTAAGTCCAGATGAGGGAAGAGCTTAAAACTGATTACTTGTGCTTTCTATTAGAAACACAACCATGGTATTTTAAGTAACTTGTCTGCACGTACTAACTTTAAACAAAACAGCTGAACCCTGCCCTTATCTATTTTATGTTCAATTAGTTGATTGTGTGTGTGTGTGTAATCCATTAGCCCCTACTAGGGTAAAGTTATTTGAAAGCGATACCTATGTAAAAGCTGCCTCTGAGGCTGTACATGAAAGGAAATATCTGTATTACTAATGTAAGTTTAATTTGCTCATCAATATCATTGTTTCTTCATGATTAATTTGTTTTCTTAAACTAGGTAGAATGTTAAAGCAGTGTTGGACCATACTTATTGAAGCCAATTTTTCAAGCATTAAAAAGAAGGCTTATAGCCAACAAGAGGCAGCTTAAGACAGTTTCTTGTGTTCCTCTTTGGAGATGATGAGATATTGGGTCCTTGAAATATTTCCTCTTGCAAGAAAGAATCAGGAAAATTCCTTAGTTTAGGGGGATGCCAGATGACATGGAATGAATCTGCAGAAAGTGGGCTGTAACTTTAGTTTAATAAAGTACAGGTAGCACCAAGCCTGGCTCTCATGACTTGATGAAAAAATCTAGTGTAGACAAGGCAGTATGAAAAAAAAAAAAAAAAAAACACAAAACAAACAAACCAAAAACAAACAAACAAACAAAACTTTTGTTTAAGTTGGTCTGAAGAGAAATCTTATCCTCTTGAGAGGAAATGATCTCAATTTCACTAAAACAGGATCATGAGGAAGGGAATGCTTTTTGGAGGTAAGCTAAAGTCCAAAGCTTGGCAAAGATCCTTGGAGAATGCCAAGAATTAATCTTAATTAAGAAACAAAATGACATTTTTTAGACATTTTGCTGTTTTGAGCACATTAATTGGTTAATATGTTAGTTGGCTATACATTTTCAATAAGAAAGGTAACGTAAGACTTAACTCTCATTTTATGTATTTAAGCTATTCTCTGTTGCTTCAGGGTGGATCATGGCCTCTCAGATTCCCCCTGTGGTGGAGGAACCTTCCAGGTATAGCTGTTTTGCACAACCAGACACAGAGCTCCAGTTTTCTGCAGAGCTTTTTCTCAAAGCATCTATTTCACTTGCACAGATCCCAGTATGTAGTTGTCTGTGTAGTTTTTCAAGTGTGCGGAAAAGTAGCAAAAATAAGTGATGTTAAACAAAACAGCACATATGTTTATTTTCTTGTGCTGCTTCTCTGCTACCTTTCAAGTTCCCCAGTTTTTGTGCAGAGTAGTAATGGAAAGACTATTGGATAAAAATTCTTTCTGCTTGCTGAATGTAAATATGCTCCATCCTTGTCTCTACTCATGTTCTTCTGGTAGTTTTCTGATGTAAAGCATTTTAAACTGAAGGAAATGGGAGTGTTTAGAAACATTGACATAGTTTTTATTTTTTAATTTTTTTCTGTACAGGAAATTGAAACATGAAAACATACATAAAATAACTCTGTAGGAAAATGTTACTCCAGGATAAAGGTGGTGTTAAAACTTAATTAATATGTACATCCACCTGTGTGCCTGTGAAAAAAAGTAAATGGGGGTAAAAATCATAAAATGCCGAATTTCTACATGACCTTAAAAGATATGACTTCTGAAGGCAAAACCATGAATTGATTGAAAAATCTTAATTGAAAACTTTGATCGGAATTTTATGGAGGAGAATCATTAAGAAAAATGCTAAGGTATCTTAATATGTAATAAAGATACCATCAAGACTAAAGTAACATTAGAAATATTACAGTAAAAGGGTCAACAAATAATATAGTTGGAAAGAATTTAAGTGATGTTGCAGGAACTTTGTTATAAAGAAAAAAGTTCTTATGAGTAAAACATCTTTTTTAAATATATAAAAGATATAAATAATTTTAAGTATAACTCTCGGGGTTAAAAGACAGCCCTAAATAATTGTGTAACCTAAACAACAGTGCATAATCACTGATGTTAGAACTACTACCTACGGTACACACTTTTAGTTTTGTTTTCCTGTGAAATAGATGTGAGATGCTTGTGAGAAAAAAATCAATCAAAATTATCTCATTCCTGATTAAAAATAAATAATACAATGGTTGAAGGCTTACTATAATTAGTTAAGAACTTAGTTAACACTAAATCAGCTTCAGTACTAGGTCAGGACATAAGGATAAGGGAAATTAGGATTTGCATCTTAATAACTTTTGATTTGCTTTGGAAATACTTAAGCATGAAGAGAGAGAATTTCTTGAATTCATTACTGCAAGAAGAGTGGTGAATTGACTACAGTTTTCCTTCTTAGTTCATTTGTCTACTGGGAAGTAGCCTCTGAATCAGATCAGAAAATACTTCTGATCATAAAGTAATTCTATGTATACAAGCAGATGCAGGACTTCTGTTTCTGGTTAAAGCATAGGCACGCTATGTACCCCCTTCAAAGTTTGTTAGTGATTGAGGGTTATTTCCTTCTTGAAGGAAAATCCATTCATACAAACGTTTTTAACCTTCAGAAATGAATGGCTAAATGTTTGTTCCAATGCTAGCAAGAAGGATTTAGTCTGGAGGAAATGGTACTTGTTTCACAAGGCGGTTGGTTTGAAGGAGGCACCAAGAATCCAGTAATATTAAGAGTGCTGATTAAAAGATTTTGAAACATTATTTATGGATGCTTTAAATGTATCTTAGGGTCCATGAGCTTGCAGTGATTTCTCCAGTCTTCTACTCCCAGAAAAAAACATACTAAGGCTTTCATATTCTCAACGTACCTCAAACTTCTCATGGTTCTCCAGGAATTATGAGATTTAGGAGAGCAAAACTTTGTAACTAACATGTAAAGAACTGTCCATAGGATGTTAATATCATGTATTGATAACTAAGAAACTTCATTGAAGAAGCCTTTAAGAAAAACTGTTTTAAATAAAGCCATATTAAATAAAGCTTTTAGTGCTAATGAAAAAGAAACTATTTGAAGTTTGAAATTTGAATGAAGCAGTATGGTTGTTTTAAGCCATGCTATATTACCAAGGCCAACCCTCGGATCCAGTATAACTTGTTTTTTGTTTATGCCAAGAAAGAGGAGTGCTAGAGTGTTAGTCCCAACAGCATGTGTGGTACATGGATTTGAAATGCGAATCTATATGTTTATTTCTGGTGTATGCTGGCATTTCTCTTCTCTGTATGTCAAAGAGGTAAATAACTCCCTGCCCAGCCAGTTCTGTGACAAAAGATCAATGTGTTTCCTGGATCTCTGCCCAAATGGAGCTCAGCCTGCACCAAGGCACTGGCCAAAGCATACCTTTGCTGCCATAGACCTGCTGTGGGGCCAGAAGGCACAGACCTCCAGGTAATGCCACAGCCTTGGAAAAAGCAGAGGGTTGTTATTAATGCAGTTGACTTTTTCTCTGAGAGGACAAAGTCTAAGTCAGTTTCCATGACACTTTAATGTGTTTGAGGAGTAAACTGGCTGGAACCCAGGAAGAATTTGTACCTGCAGAAGCTGAATATGTGTAAAGAGGGTTAGAAAAAAGGTTAAATGACACTTTGTAAAAAAGACTACACACTGTAACTCTAAATCCAAGCACACAAATGCCTTGTCTTTCTATGCTTGCTCATTCTCCAGGCTGACTGCAGGCTTCTGAAATAGTGCACCCCCACTGCTTCTGTCAAGGTACTAGGCAGCCAAGCTTGGCTGCCTTTCTTAGGCACAAATCCCAGGGACCTCATATCTTCCTTTTTTTTCTTTTTTTTTTTTTTTTTTCTTTCCTCCTCTAACTCCTCTTCATACACCAGCTCTGGCCATGGTTTTTCATATAATTTGGATTGATGTTAGTCCTATCTGGCAAGGATCTGATTACCATTTTTAGTAATGATGAAAACCTTAGTTGCATTTCCCTTTGGTGAAATGATTGCCTTGTGCTGTGTTGGCACTTTTTCCCTGAAGAGGGGAGGAAAGAAATTGTAACTTTGATGTTATTGATAATGAAGCTATGAAAAACCTCCATTGTAAAAATACAATTACAATAAACTTGCAAGAACTGCTTATTGTTATGGTGTAAAATATACCTCCAGTGACTTTTAAATTTATATTATTGATGACATTGCCATATGTGAGAGGAATGTGTAAGTGCATATTCTCAGTGCTCCTTCATTCTTTAAGAAATTACTTAATCAGTGCTAGAAGCTTCCAACTCATGTTCAGTGTTTGCAATTGTACTCTGAACAGTTAATCCGAAGATACCTAAGTGAAATGAATTAAGAAAAATAAACCCAGCTTTTCCATGTGCAACGTTCTTAATTTTGAAATGTCAGCCCAAGTAAGTCCGGTGCAACCAAATATTGATGAAAGCACAATGTTGGTCAATTTTAAAATATTTTAACTGTCTTACATACAAAAAAAAAAAAGTAATGTGTGAAATGTTAGCGTATACATAAGTAGCAGTTACTCTTAATGTGATAAGGAAATACATGATGAAATGATAGGTGTGTATTGTTTAGAAACTGACCTTCTGAAATAGTGTCTTTTTTGTAAAATCTCTTGAGATACAATGATGAAACATAACTCGTTGAATAGGAATGATTTTGGGATTACTGCTATTTCTATGCTGCAGGTTCTTTCTGAAGCATGCAAATAGAAGGATGACAGAGGTAAATTACCTTCATTAGGAGTTTGTTGGAAAGTGAGGTGGTGAGAATGCCAATATGTGAATGTGAGATTTGAATATCTAAGTTTCCTATGATTATTGAGAAGTCAGGAGGAACCACAGTAAAAATCTTGTTTTCAACAACTTTGTTTCACTTTGATTTGTACTCATATAGCTGAGTGTTGTGTTCTTGTTTTCTTTTTTTTTTTAAGGGGGGCAAGAAAGAAATACGTATCTGTATACTATGTTCAAGGCAGATTTACCTACTTGGCAAATTTCTCTGCTAATGGTAAATAGAATTTGGTGTTAGGACACCTTCAGACTTGATTTTGTTTGTTTATTTTTTTTTTTGCAGAAATCAGTGAGGTGCATTAAAGAGAAAGCGTTTGTTTTTAGGAGTGCCATCTAAACATGCAAGCTCCGACATGATGCCTGCACAGTAATGACAGAGCATTGATACATGAGAGGTCAGGAGTGAGGTGTGTCAGGTTGAGTGCAGGCCTGCCAGTGCATGTGCTGTGGTGAAAATACCATCCTTTGTACTTGAAGCAGGCTGGGGACCATGGGAATGCTCAGTGCTCAGCTTACATACAAGAAGTCATTGAGCTATGACAGCCTTTTCTTGTGATCACCTATTTGTACCTGAAGTATAGTAGTTGCTGCTCATGCATGTAACAAAATTCTAGTCCATGTTCTTGCATGCATCTCGGGTTGTCCATCATCTGTTTTCAAGCTTTTAACAAATCTCATCTTGCTCTGTTCAAATGTGGCCTGTGGACTGTAGCAAAGATTTGAACACCCTGTTACAATATAAGTAACAATTAAAGAGGAAAAGTTGAGGCTGTAGCTTGGAAAATTTGTCTGTATGTCCTCATATATAGATCTAGTTCACATAAATACCCTTAACCTCTCAGTATTTCAGTTTTATTCCTCTTTAGTCAGATGACTGATTAAAGATGTATTTGATGTATTTGTAAAGCACCACAGGTCGTAGGGTGCTTTTTTTTTTTTTTTTTTTTCCTTCAGACTGTGACTTAAAAAGTGCTGGTTAGTCACAAATATTTTCCAAGAGTAGCATCAAAATAAGATTCTATGGAGGTCTGTAAAGGAGGAAACTATTGGCAACCCTGAAATTATATTACTTCTGCTTTTCCTACATTAGTCTTATTTTGTGCACTCCCTGCCTGTGTGTGTATAACGCTTTGCTACATCTTAAACTAATCCATCCTCTCTAGTTCAGTTATAAAAATGGCAGAGTTTTATTAAATATCCAGTATCACCCACCAGACTGTTTCAGTAACCATATTTTTTTCTTTATTCCTCAAGGCAAGAACCCAGGAAGGATATCCATACCTCATAAAAGTTCAAAACTTCATTTATCTTTGCTATAGATCTTTTCAATCTACAGATTTTTTCCATTGCTGGAATTTTACTAGCATATTCTTCCATTGAGTAAACACAAGAGCTATTAATGATTCAAGAGATAAAACTGCTTTTATAGACTGAAAATGAATTTAGAGACATTTCTTGATTATATATGGGGACAAATCCTAGAACTCCCAAAGGTCACCGCTGGCAGCAGTGCTGGGCTTGAGCGCTTGGCCCTCATGCATTTGGCAGTGCTGGATACATCTCTCTCTGTTAAGAATTAATCAGCTGTCAGAGCTGCCAGCAGTGGGTCCTGTGAGCTCCTGCCCCAGTGGAAGTCTGCAACATGGAGACTAATGAAAGACTGGACTTAGAGCAAAAGCTATTAGCTCTTATAGAGCGCAGATGAGGGACTTGGGGGCTATTTGTCTGTCCCTGAAGATGGCCTGTCTCCCTCTAGGATATAACTAGTCTTGCAGGCACACTACTTCAGTATCCAATGCTCTGGGGCTTATTTTTGTTTTCTAGTGTGCATAATGATATTGTGTAAGACAAGCATGTTCCTCTCCTATATATGTGTGTGTGTGTGTATATATATATGTATATAAAGAAAACGATTAGGAATAGGTTGTTGCTCTTCAGGGTTCTTTTTATTATTCAGTGGAGGGTGGATATCTGCCACAGATACGAGCTAGAAGGAATCCATGAGGATCTTTGAGTCTAACTCATGACTCCACATATAGTACTAATGCTTAGGATACCGTATGTCTAAGAGTGTCCAAATGCTTCTTGAACATGGACAGGCTTGGGGCCATGGTC
Organism: Stictonetta naevosa; assembly: GCA_011074415.1. Taxonomy (NCBI): domain Eukaryota; kingdom Metazoa; phylum Chordata; class Aves; order Anseriformes; family Anatidae; genus Stictonetta; species Stictonetta naevosa. Next base: position 97,230,540 of record CM021697.1, read on the forward strand.
ACTTCTCTGGGGAGCTTGTTGCAGTGCTTGGCCACCCTCTTGGGAAGAATTTTTTTCTGATGTCCAATCTGAATTTTTCTCGAGGCAGCTTTAAGCCATTCCCTCGCATCCTGTCACTGGAGAGCAGAGATCACCACTGCCTTTTCTAATATATTACAAATTCATAGAAGAAACTTTGGTAACTTCTCACTTATCCTCCAATCGATATGCAGATGCTGTTCACCCAGGCATTTTATCTAGGAATACAATAATATAACAAATAATAAGATTGAGACATTCTCTCTGAGAGACGAAGATTCATCCCAATGGCCTAAGTTTCTGCAAATGCTATTAGATTGAATGTAACATCCAGATGTTGTCTCATGAGTTTAGCTCATATGCAAAACATTCCATTAGTAATGTAATGCCACAAGGAACCATAAAACAAAAATAAAACTACAAGGAACCATAAAACAAAAATAAAACTAAACTCATCAAGAGATGGTGAAAGCCTATTTTAATTGCCGTGATAGGCCCCTTCTCCCCCACTCCCATTGTCAATTCAAAATTCTTTCCTTTTGCAGTTTACACCAGAATCTGTTCTTCCTGTAGAAACCCAGCTAGTATTGTAGTCCTCTAACTGAATGGTCTTGAATAATGGAAAATTGATTTGGAAGACAGCTTAACATTAGATAGTGCCTTTGTCAAACTGGAAGACATTTTTACCTTCAGTTGTACGATATGTTGTCCTTTGGACATGCCTATTTTAAAATATTAAATGCAGAACATACTTTATAAAGTGTTGTGAGATAATTGTTGCAAATTCATGGTCTGATCAACAGCTACCTGTATGTTGTAACTAGCAGAGTAACCATGTTTGATGTCTTGGAAATGGTTTAATATTGGATGGATTTGGAGGTTTGGCATGGTTGATGCAGAAAAGTACTGTATTGAACTATACTGGACTACATATAATGCATAAGGGATTAACTATGGTCAATATACAACAAAAGTTGGTTTCAGTTCAGAGTTGTGGGGTCAAATGCACAAAATTCTTGTGCACTGTGCTGTGTTAGGACTGTTAGACTTCTTGGGAAAATAGAAGACTTTGAAGTAATGTCTCTTTTCCAAAGTGAATGTCTTTGTGAGTAGGGTTAAAAGGCTTCCAATTTACTACTTGTGCATCATGTTTAAAACCAAACCCAGAATAAAAATGTAGGGCGCTGTCTTGGTAAATATCACCTAAATAGTCCCCTAAATTTAATGATTATATTTTTTTGTAGGCTTCCTTCTCCGAGCCTAAACACCCATTCCTTTCTCCAGCCTCCCAATAAAGGGGGAGAACAAAATGAGGATATCCACTTCTCCTTTTGAGGAGTCAGCTGAGTTCTGGTGATGTTACAACCGTTTGAGATTAGGATTGTGATACCTGACGCTATTAAGAAAATGCCTGTCTTAGTGCCTGCTGCCTGTCCTTGAGTGTTGAGTGAAGCAAACTTTCCCATGCCTGTTTGCTTTTCACACAGCAGAAAAAAAAAAAAAAGTTTTTCCTCTTTGTATGACTTTGCATTATAAATAGCTAACTAGGCACAATATATCTTCATTATTTAATGAGCTGTAAAAATACTTCAGTAAATGATGAGAAGAAAATTCAGAACTAGGAGAAGAGCATATTAAGCCTTAATGCAATTCCTGGAAGGATTTACATAGCCTTAAACTACCTTTGCCATTAAGTCACTTGTGCGTAAACTCCTTAAAGAAGTTATGCTGTTCCAAAAGCACACTGCCATGCAGTATGGAACAGTTATGGGCCTGTAGGGATGGGATCTGTTTGTCCACATCAGGAAGGCTTGATTAAGAATTTATTGCTTTGTCCAGCTGATTTCTACTTCCTGAACAGTAGATGTTATTAGTAATAGGTTTTGGAAATGCAGTTGGTAGTTGGTTAAAGAGTAAGCCACAGCTTGACTATTAAGATAAGCAGCAAACAGTAGTGTTTTAAGAAGAAAAAAAAAAGGGGGTCGGGGGGGGGGGGGGGAAGACAAAATCCTTACTACTCCTTTGGTTCCAGATGATGGCCAGATTTATTTAAAATGTGTAGCTCCAGTATGATGTAATACAATCATGTTGATGTAAGGTATAATTAAACAAAACTTCTTGGTGTTGAATAGAAATAAACCTTTATATAAGGATTAAATAGTGCAGAATTTCTGGGCACAACTGTATATAACATGGTCAGTCAATCTTAGATACATTTCTTTTCCTAAACATTATGGAAGAGTGAAACAAATGATACTGTATGCAAGACAAAATTGTTGATCTAATGTTAATTTCCCTTTGTATTTAATCTCCCATTAAATTTGGATTTACATTTTTATTAGTTTGGAGGTCATTATTTGTGTAAACTGTGGCATTGGTTTTCTAAATTGCAACTTTGTGCTTTCAAGCATAGCCATTTTCATTTGAAAGGGGATACACTGAAAATGTGCTAAAGAGCCAACTGTTATACAATGCTTTCCAAAGCTGTTTTCCCAGGACTTAATGGCTAGCCCTCTTATTTGACCTGGTGGAAACCTGAGTGAAACAAGTCTCTTTCTGAAGTATGGGTCTTCCAACAGGAAATCTTACAGAGAAGAATAAGTGTTTTGGTTTTGTTCCTAAATACATACTGATTTAACTTGTACTAAAAATCACTTAAACTGTTTGGGTTTACTAGGAAGGGATTGTTACATATTTTAAGTGAGCATCTGGTACACATGGAACTGTACTATATGCAATCCTGGTGCCTTTAGAAGGTGAAAGGCCAGTGTAGTGGTAATTTTGCCCTCTTTGCACCAGATGTTAAAGCTCTGTAATGTCCCTGAGTGACCATTAGATCACAGGCAGCTGGGATTTTGGTGGTTTATGTTTAATTTATTATCACACTATTAATCTATCTGACTGGCAGAACTGTCTTCCTCATCATTTCCAGAAGTCTGTATATTTTAGGGACAATTTAATATCTCTTATGATGGCTCACCCTTATCTTGGTTATATATTTAAGTAGATGATGCTTGACATCCATTTTTGGATGGTATTGAGACTGGCAATGTGTAAATCTAGCAACCCATTATGACTTAAGTATGCCTGAATTTATTTCATGTAGCGTGCTATGGATTAAAACACTTCCTCCAATCAACTATGTGTTTAAAAAAAAAAAAAAAGAACAAATTCACTGTAGGTATTTTTCCATTAACAAATATATTTAGATTTAGCTGGTATTTTTCTTGGAGATTTGGGTGGAGATGGCTTTAGTTTTGCTTTTTTATTTTATCTGCAGTCTGGGAAGAAAAGAAGAGTAAAGACTGGTTGGGCTAATGGAGGAGGTAATGCTAGTAGTAAGAGAAAGAGGCTTGGAGTTTGCTATAGATTATGCTTGAAATATTTTAAACTAACAGTGGGCAGAAATTGACAAAGCTGTTTTAATTTATTTTACCATCAAGATGTTTCCTTGCTTCAGTAGTTCATAGGCAAATTTAATAGCTTATTGACTTCAATGCTCTGGTCTTGACTTGCCTTTAATTGAACGAAAGGAAAAAAAAATCAAATATTTGATTCCTACATTTCTCCCTACCTCTCACCCTTGCTACAACCATGCCAAATATTTGCAATGTTGACTGGGGGAAAACTCTTCTTAGAATTAATATTTTTTTTTTCTCCACCATGTGATGCTTTTATCCAAGTGGTGTTAGCTATACTACTAAAAGTGATGGTGGAATCCACAGGACTGTTATTTTTTTTGTCACTGTCCCATCTTCTGAACCCCATCCATGCCATATCTGCAGCTGTCATTGGAATAGGTGATGAGCATCTGGACTCCATCACCGAATGTTGCATAGTACTGTAAATGGATTGTACCCTCATCAAGTCTCACACACTCATTTAGCCATAAGAAATTCATAATCCCTAATTCCCTTTTTGCATTGGATTTGGTGTATGTGTGGGCCCAGAATGCTGACTTCAAAGATGGTTTTGATTTTTTTTTTTTTTATTGAAAAAAAGACCTAGCTCTAGTTATAAATACCACTACCTATATATATATATTTATATTATTCCAGCCAACTCCAGTATAACCAACACTGATCCCTTGTGGCAGGGGGGAACTGCCTGTGTGTAGAAAGAGAAGGGTAATGCTCCTTGAAAGCAAATCAACGTTTTAGGATGTGAGATTAAATAAGTCTTTCTATCCACTGTCATTAAAAAAATAAAAAAAATAAAAAAATATTCCCTTTCTCTATCTAAGCATCTTATTAGGCTCTAATAAATCCTGTCTATACAAGTTGCTAAATGGTATCCATAATGAGTTTCATATAATTAGTTAACAGGTCATATGCAGAATACCAGTACTTACTCCAAAATTAGGCAAGTTTGGGAACTCCTCGGTAATTAGAATTTCAGTTTTCTATGTGATATTGAGCAGGTGATCCTTGTAAGTTAGCACGTGTGGATAAAGTATAGCAATCTTTAGTCTGTTGAAATATATATATCTTCTGTGCATTGACAGTATGTTTTTAATATGCTATTGGAAAACTAGCTGTATGCTAACTTCTGTGAGTTTATGTTCTTTAAGTGCTATTAGAGCATGAAATGTTTGAGTGTTGCAGTATCAGCTGATGCAATGAAATCAGGATTGAATCTAAAACAGTACACCATTCAAATTTCAACAGGACCCAAAGGAATGTGAATATATCTACTAACAAAATACAGCATGAGTTCTGCTTTTTATTACATGAATATAAACTTGCACTGTATTTTGTTAGTTGATATAAATTCAATAAAATCATTCCCGATGATTTGTAACACTCATTTTTATTTACATTATTTATTATACAAAGCACATTAATCTTTTCATGCAAATCTTTCAGTGATTAATGGCAATAAGCATTGCATGAAAACTTGGCAAAGTTTTTTTCCTATTTTTTTCCTTCATGTAGTGAAGTCACAGTATCTTAAAATAGTGGGTTACCTAACTTTTAATATTTACAACAATGTTTTGTAAAATTGGTGATCTCATTATTCAAAATGTGTGAATTTATAGTAAGTTTTGTATGCATGGGATTTTGATAAATTTGCTGTTACTGCAAATATTATGACACTCTTAATGAAGAACAGCCATCATGCAAAAAAAAATCCACAGATGTACAATGATTCACATTTATTCACTGGGATGAAGCTGCAAATCTTACCAGCACATACTGTGTGCTTAATACCTAATAAATATTATGGTTGTAGAATTACTTGTGAAATAATTTTCTAAATAGTTTAATGATGATCACATTAACACAAAGGGAATTAAATTTTGCCCCAAATTAATAACACTTACAGCTCACTTCAGTCAGTGGTCAAGTTGGGATTGCTTTTTAATGTGCCTACAGTCCCCATAGTTTTTATGGTCTTTGTGGACATACCAGAAAACAATGTCTCTGTCCAGTAAGTCTCAGCAGTTGTGTTTTTCTTACAGCTGTAGAGGTTCCACTGAAGCTAATGGAAATGCTTGTATCGTAATTAGTGGAACATAAATTTGGCTTACTTAAACAGTAGTGGTAGTTTTAGTTTTGAAACTAAGTCCTGTTAGAGTAAGCACTACTTGTGGAGAAGGTGTTAAGCAAAAATGGCTTCATCCATTGTTAAGAGTTTCATGCAAGTGTTATATTGCTAGTCATTTGACAGTTGTCAATTACAGCATATGAAAAAGGAAAAAGTTAAGCTGTGAGATGTGATGGCCATAAGTCTATTACAGAAGGAACCTGTTTTCTTGCGTTTGGAGACCGGAGGCAGTGGTTTATTTAGCTGGGGGGTCAGAAACTCATCTCAGGTGTCTGCTGGTGAGGCCACAACACCTGATGCCCAACATGGGCTGGGGCAGCTGCATAGGCATGGCTATGGCCTGGGCCTGGCAGGCCTCTGGGACTAGCCAGCCTGGCCTGGCTGTCTGGGACAGGGGTGGTAGTGGGCGTCATGGCCCACACCCAGAGATTCCTGCTGCTGGTGGGGCTGTCCCTACCAGGATAGGACTCTGCAGAGGGAGTTTGATGGACTGCACAGTACTAGAGAAGGGGAAAGAAGGAGCGAGAGGGTCTTTACAAGGGACCCTGCAGCAAGGTGCCTGCATGCCATCTGCAGGGAAAGGGGGTAGATGGAGGCTGCCTGGTTGAGATGCAGTTATGGTGAAGGCTGGAGGCTAGTAGCTTCTAGCAGTGGGACAGTGGCTCTGTCTGCCCGTGCAGATCTGCACCTATTCTGCAGAAAAGATTTGGTGCTCTGGAGGCTCTGTTGAGGCTCTGCCAGCTCTCAGATAGTTACCCCTGTTGTTCTTCCATGTGGGCACCAGCAGTATAGCCAGAGGAGGGTTGGAGTGTGTCAAGAACAAAAACATCTCACCTGCCAACTTTCAGAAAATACCAAAAAGTCAGTCTGGGGAACGGCAGACCTCACTTCAATCTCTAGGGAAATCACTGGATGAGTCCCCATAGAGTTTTAGGGTACTTGAAGGCCGTGATCGCGAGTGTACAGTTGGCAAGTGTAAATCATGCCTGACCAACATGATTGTCTTCTGTCATAAAGTATCTGGATTTGCAGATGAGGAAAGATCAGTCAGTACACATCACTTACGTCAGCTTTAGCAAAGCTTTCCCCAGTGTCTCCACAATGTTCCTGTGTCCAGGCTAGGCCACTGAAGTCTGAGTGGGTGGACAGCTGCATGAGTAAAATACTTACTGGATGGGCTTAGGCTGGAGGAATGGACCAGGAGAGACTTTACAAAATTCAGTAAGAACAAATGCAGTTTTAGTGTATATTTAGGATGAAACAAACCCTGGCAATATGACAGGTTAGGGAGCAGCTCTGCAGAAAAGAACCAGGGGTCCCAGCTGAACATGAGCCAGCAGACCATCTCAAAAGTAGAGGCTGTCAACTGGTCAACAGTATCTTTAGATGTATGTAAAGAAGGACAGCTGATAGGTTGAAGTAATAGAAACGATAGAGTGAAAGGATATCCTGCCTCTATTCCACAGTCTTCAGATACTGCGTTCTATTTTGCCTCCTCCCTGGTACAGAACAAACATTAGTAAACTAGAGTGAGTTCAGCAGGGGGTTATTACCGGGATGTTTGGGGCTGGAGCAGGGGAGCCGGGTGGACCCATCTAGAGCACACAGAAGCAGTAAGAGTACTTACGTTTGGGTTATTTTTTGTTTATTTGTTCTTTGGAGAGTTGTCCAAAGCACTCCCACTGTAGTTGCTTAGTTAATTCTAGCACACTTTTTACTAGGTTTTTGGAAGTCCTGTGTATGGGATAATAAGTCAAAGGCCTAGTCCTCATGTAAAAAAAATAATAATAATAAAAAAAAATTGAAGTATAGAGTCCTGATGTCTTCTTTACTAAAACTTTTTTTTTTTTTTTGAGAGCAGATGAAACTATATAAGTGATTTGTAGGATATGAGGAGTTAGGTTGCAGACATTACAGCTGAACTCTTCTCCAAAGGCTGAAATAATCATAAGGTTTTAGACGTTACTCTACTTTTATTAAGTTTGTAGTATTTAGCCCATAAAAATTAGTTGATGCAACAGATTCCATGCGCTATACACTATAGACTATAGTGTGTATATATACCATTACTTTTATCTCTTCAACCCATTAAAATGTTGATATCTTCTAATAACTCATCTTACAATGGATATAAAAATCATAGCATAATTTAGTGACTAGATATCATTAAAACCTATATGAGTTATTCATGTTGAATCCTAGATCATGCTTAATGTCAAATTTATCTTAGTTATCAGTTCTCTGGATATAGGAAATCGTTATTACAAATTCTGTTCTTTCAAGGTATGAAAAAAAATTATATGCTATTATGTAAACCTTATGCAGATGTTCTTGATGCTGCTTATGATCTTGCTATCCCAGTAAGAATGACCTGAAAATCGAAAGGATATATATATAATTTTTTTGTTATGCTCTGAAGATGTAGATTTTTCTTAATGCCTCTTCTGCTATGAAATCTCAAATTGCTACAATTCAGAAATAGTACACAGACAGTGGATTATTAACAGCAGGTTTTTCTTTATTTAAAAAGAAGACATGAAACATAGGTTTCCTTACATTTTAGCTGAATTTGAAGGTCAAATAATACTGATGCAACTAATTCAGGTACTGTGACAGCAGAGGTACCATTTAAATGGGAAGATAAATTAAGTTTTTGAAGACATTCTACTTATCCATTTGGAAGTTTACTCATAAGTGATTTGCCCAGGGCTGGGGGATCGGGGGGTGGGGAGGGGGGGGGGGAAAGCAGGCTTTCTTTAATGTTGCAGTGTATACTTCATTCACTTTCTCTATTAGTAGAACATGAAATCAGACTATCACTAAAATGAAAGTGGAAAGAGAGTTTTACCCAATCTTGGTGAGCATACAAAAGGCAGGTTAGAAAATAACTATTTTAAATCTGAACAAGAATCCTAAAATCATAACTTTTTTCAATGGGCAGTACAGTGCTTACACAAAAGAAATTTTAAGATAAATTTTCAGAAGAAGAATATGCAGTAAGAGGATTCTTTCATTATTATTAACCAATAAAAGACAATTATTTTCACATTGTTCACTGTACCTGAGGTACTGGAGCACCGCAAAGAGGACACGCTAACAGTACTGGCTTGGCAGTTAGCGCAGGCAGTTCAGGCGGGGCAGTTCAAGCAGGGCAGGGAGGAGAACCTAGAGCTTGCCATGGTGTGCACCCGTTGCAGCGGTCGGTCCGAGGCGGCAACCTAAACGGAGGAGATGCTGCCTCTCTGGGCTCATGTGGGCACCCAGGTGGGCCCCCTGAGGGGGGAAGTGGCAGTCCAGACAGGTGATTGCGGGGAGCTCTGGAATCTGGAGACCCACCTGGCTCCTGAGGGAAGAGAGCACTGTCACGGGTGCAGGTGTGCCCTGCTTCAGGATCTCCTCGAGCAGGTGGCTGGACTGCAGCAAGAAATCGGCAGCCTGAGGGAGTCTCTGAGGGTTACAGATAGGAGGTGTCACCCTGCCCCTGCTGTTGCTTGGCAGCCCTCTCCTATGTCCCGACAAAGGGTATAGGCTGCCCCCTTTGAACACATGCAGAACAGAGGGCTAGACTGTCCCCAAGAGAATAGGGGCTGGACCCTTGTCTCAGCTTGGAGCAGAAAGAGTTGTCTGGCCCCGACACCCACGGTGCCACCTACCCCCACGGTGTTCCTGGGAAATAGATTTGAGGCTCTCAGGGAGGTTGCAGAAGAGGCTGAGGGTCTGGACAGTAGTCCAAACCCGGGAAGCAACCCTGAGAAGCATGTCAAGATTGGGGGAAGTAAAAAACATAAGGATCAGGGCTGGATGGAGCACCGCATTGTAACCTGTGCCACAAAAAAAGAGCAGAGAGTCCTGGTGATCAGGGACTCCTTGCTGAGGGGCACTGAGGCTCCCATCTGCCACCCAGATAACCTAGCCAGAGAGGTGTGCTGTCTTCCTGGGGCACATGTCAGAGACATTAGGAAGGCTCTGCCATAGCTCATTAAACCGGAGGACTACTATCCTCTTGTAGTCATTCAGGTTGGAACCTGGGAAGCTGCTATTAGAAAAATGAGGAATATTAAAAAGGACTTTGCATCCCTGGGGAGGTTGTTGAAGGGATCAGGAGTGCAGATAGTGTTCTCCTCTGTCCTCCCACTGGGTGACTGGGATGGAGATAGGAGGAGTAGAATGGGACAGGTAAATGACTGGCTGAGGGGGTGGTGTCTGGATCAGGGATTTGGGTATTTTGATCTTGGGCCGTCCTTTGAGAGGCCGGGTATGTGGGCTGCGGACAGACACCAACTGAGCAAGTGGGGCGCAACTGTGTTGGGGAGCAAGCTCTCTGGGCTGATTACTAGGGCTTTAAACTAGGTTTAATGGGGGAAGGGAGGGGAGCTAAAAGTGACAGAGAAGGGATGGGGGAAGTCATCACTACTGTCACTGTTGAAGACGGAAAATCCTCTGAGCTCTCACATAGGATTGTCTGAGAGCTCCTCAGAGAAGGTAGCGTTCCCGATGCCCCGTCCAGTATCTTCTTCTTACATCCCTCCAGGGGTAACTGCACCTACTGCTTCCCTAAAGTGCCTGTACACCAATGTGCAGAGCATGGGAAATAAACAGGATGAGCTCGAGATCTGTGTTCGGTCGTGGGGCCACGATCTCGTTGCAGTCACTGAGACGTGCTGGGACAGCTTGCATGACTGGAACACTGTCATGGAGGGCTATGTCCTCTTCAGGAAAGACAGGCTGGGGAAACGAGGGGGTGGGGTTGCCCTTTATGTGAGGGAGCAATTAGAGTGTACCCAGCTCCACCTGGGGGAGGGTGAAGGACAAGTGGAGAGCTTGTGGGTGAGAATTAAGGGGTGGGCTGGTATGGGAGACACGGTGGTGGGGGTCTACTACAGGTCAGCAGATCAGGAGGAGGAGGTAGATGAGGCTTTCTACGAGCAGCTGCTAGTAGCCTCACGATCACGAGTGCTGGTCCTCATGGAGGACTTCAATTACCCAGACATCTGCTGGGTAAGCAACTTGGCCAGGCATGTGCAGTCCAAAGGGTTCCTACAATACGTTTAAGACAATTTTCTGGTGCAAGTGGTGGAGGAGCCGACGAGGCGGGGGGTGCTCCCGGACCTCATTCTTACCAACAGGGATGGCCTTGTTAGGAATGTGAAGGTTGGGGGCAGCTTGGGATGCAGCGACCATGAGATGGTGGAGTTCAAGATGGAACTAGGCAGAGGAAGTAAGGCTAAAAGCAGAATTGCTACCCTGGACTTTTGAAGAGCCAACTTTGACCTCTTCCGGGACCTGCTTGGGAGTATCTCATGGGCTAGGTTGCTTGAGGGCAAGGGTGCTTGTGAGAGCTGGGCTACGTTTAAGCAGCACTTCTTCCATGCTCAGGAAATAGGAAATAGGAAATCCGGGAAGGGGGGCAGGAAACCTGTGTGGATGAGCAAGGAGCTCATTGGTAAGATCATAAGGAAGAGGAGGGTCTATGAAATGTGGAAAAAGGGCCTGTTCTTGGGAGGAGTATAGATGTGTTGTCAGGGCCTGCAGGGATGCGACGAGGAAGGCAAAAGCCCACCTAGAGATGAGGCTTGCTAAAGAGATAAAGGATAATAAGAAGGGTTTTTTCAAGTATGTAAACAGCAAAAGGAAGACCAGGGATAATGTGGGTCCCTTGCTGAACGAGGTGGGTGTCCTGGTCACGGAAGACGCCGAGAAGGTGGAGATACTGAATGCTTGCTTTGCTTCAGTCTTTGCTTCAAGGACACCCCCCCTGGGACTCCTCGCCCCTGGCAAGAGGACAAAGGGTCTGGGAAATGGAGGGCTCCCCCCGGTAGACGTGAGAGTGGTTTGGGAGCGTCTGAGTGGGCTCAACGCACACAAATCCATGGGTCCCGATGGGACGCATCTGCGTGTGCTAAGGGAGCTGCCAGACATGGTTGCCAAGCCGCGCTCTATCATCTTTGAAAGGTCCTGGAGAACGGGTGAGGTGCCTGAAGACTGGAGGATAGCTAATGTCACTTCGGTCTTCAAGAAGGGCAGGAAGAAGGATCCAGGAAACTACAGGCCACTCAGTCTCACCTCTGTCCCTGGAAAGGTGTTGGAGCAGCTGGTTCTGGATGCCATCTCCAAGCAATTGGAAGAGAAGAATGTTATGAGTAGTCAGCATGGATTCACCAAGGGGAAGTCATGCTTGACCAACCTCGTTGCCTTCTATGATGGCATCACCAACTGGGTAGATGGGGGGAGAGCGGTGGATGTCATCTACCTTGACTTTAGCAAGGCTTTTGATACTGTCTCCCATGACATTCTTCTAGCAAAGCTGAGAAAGTGTGGGATAGATGAGTGGACAGCGAGGTGGGTTGAGAACTTGCTTACTGGCCAAGCTCAGAGGGTGGTGATCAGCGGAGCAGAGTCTGGCTGGAGGCCTGTGACTAGTGGTGTTCCCCAGGGGTTGGTGCTGGGTCCGGTCTTGTTCAACATCTTCATTGACGACCTTGATGAGGGAATAGTATCTGCCCTCAGCAAGTACGCCGATGACACAAAGCTGGGAGGAGTGGCTGACATGCCAGAAGTCTGTGCTGCCATTCAGCGAGACCTGGACTGGCTGGAGAGAGGGGCAGGAAGAAACCAGATGAGGTTTAATAAGAGCAATTGTAGAGTCCTGCACCTGGGAAGGAACAATCGCATGTATCAGTACAGGCTGGGGGACAACCTGCTGGAGAGGAGCTCTGTGGAGAAGGACCTGGGGGTCCTGGTGGACGACAGGTTGACCATGAGCCAGCAGTGTGCCCTGGTGGCCAAGGGGGCTAATGGGATCCTGGCATTCATTAAAAGGAGCGTGGCTAGCAGGTCAAGGGAGGTTATCCTCCCCCTCTACTCTGCCCTGGTCAGGCCTCACCTGGAGTACTGTGTCCAGTTCTGGGCTCCCTGGTACAAAAAAGACAGGGATCTCCTGGAAAGAGTCCAGCGTAGGGTCACAACGATGATATGAGGCCTGGAGCATCTTTCCCATGAGGACAGGCTGAGAGACCTGGGTCTGTTCAGCCTGGAGAAGAGGAGACTGAGGGGGGATCTTATCAATATCTATAAATATCTGAGGGGTGGGAGACAGAAGGATGTAGCTAACCTCTTCTCAGTGGTTTGTGGGAATAGGACAAGGGGCAATGGCCACAAGATAGAACACAGGAAGTTCCGCATCGACATGTGAAAGAACTTCACAGTGAGGGTGACGGAGCACTGGAACAGGCTACCTAGAGAGGTTGTGGAGTCTCCTCCTCTAGAGATATTCAAGGCCCGTCTGGACACCTACCTGGGCAGCCTGCTCTGAGGAATCTGCTTTGCAAGGGTGTTGGATCTGATGATCTTTCGAGGTCCCTTCCAACCCCTACAGTTCTGTGATTCTACTGTCTACTGTGATACTGGGAACTGCTAAAGATATAGTTTATTGTAATCATTTTGCTTTTAATTTTTTATTCTTAAACAAAACTTCATAATGCATTTTTTAGGGCTTTCTATATAATGTGATTTTTGAAGTAACCTCTATTAAAACTTGACAAACAAGAAGAAGCAATAATAGATTTGAAGTTAAGTAAGGTTAATGTTTGTTTTATTTACATTCTTTGCAATGCAGGTACTATGGAAACAGTTGTATATAGCCTTTCTCCTTAGAATTTTCTTACTCCAGAATTAATAGGCTTCAAGAAGTTACTGCAATTGAAACTTCACTGAAGCAAGTACAAGAGAAATTTTGGATTTTCTTTATTTGTTCAGTTTTCTTTATAAAACTAAACTTTTGAATTCATGCAGAAATTTTCTACTTTTGTTTTTGTTTAAGTGGTACACATAGTTATGAAATTTAACTATGCAAATGGGGCTTTTAGTATAGAGTAATAACAATCTCTTAGGGAATGTCTGTTACAGTCATTAAGAGGAAAAATCATTTTGGTCTTTTTATATCCCCCAGAAGTGTGATACAGAAGAAAAAACAATTATAAGTTAGAAGAGGGGAAATGGTATTAAAAATGAATATGATTTCTTGGTAAATATCAGTTGTTAAGGTTAAATTAAAGAATTGCAGGTAAAAGTTTTTGATATGTCATAAGATAATTTAAAAAGCTGAAAACATTGTGTAGAAATGCCTGCAGAACTATAATGGTGATCATTTTACTCCCTTTGATGTAGAAAAAAATGAACTGTTGTGTTTACACATTTGAAAAAAATAAATGCATTGTCATGTCTTCATTTTTTTCTTCAATCTGTGAGTTTTTTAACCTGTAACATTTTTCCCAGAGTTTAACTTGCTGCTACAAACTTTAAGACTTATTAAACCGTAACTGACCAATCTGATACAGTATGAAATTGTTCTTTTACCTCCTACCTTTACTTTCTGTAATCTGCCTTGTTCTGAGGACCAAGCAAAAATACCGCATTATGATTCCCAATGTCAGGAGGAGCAAAGCACACCCATGGAGGATGATGAAAAAGGTTCAGTGATACCACAGCTGCTGAACAGATGAGCAGTTTTTAATGGAGCTAAGATTCACAATGAAGTCTGGGCCCAGAACTAATCAGATCTAATTAAGACAGATATGTTATGGTCCAGTACTGTTGACAGGGTCAGGGTTCTTGTAGCTCTAAATAAGGCATGTTATAATTATGATCTAATTGAAAAGCTGGGAGTGATACATAACCTGAGCACTGCAGGGTCTGAAAGAAAACTTTCTCTTTGGGTCCTATTGTATTCCTTATTAGGTTGTTAATGCTCAATTAGATGGCCAAGCATTGGTGGGGAAAAAAGTGGATGTGACAGTAGTGCATGGTTCAAAGAAAGCCTGTATGAATTTGTAATATCTATAGATCTGATTCATGAAGATTTATGAAGATTTACTAAACATATACAGAAACAAGTTTTTTTGTTTGTTTGTTTTTGTGTGTTTTTTTTTTCTTCCTCTGCACAGCTTGTTTGATATACGGAAAGGCTTTTTAGATTGTTGTCATGATTCAAAAATACAGTGGAGGCTTTTCAAAGTGCAATATGCATCAATCTACGGTATGATGTATGAAAGCTAGAAGCTCTATTTTCCAGCTCCAATCTGTCACTATGAAGCTATCTAAGGGCTTTGGAGTGGCTTTTTCATTCTAGAGATAGTGGTCCCAGAATTTCTGTTGTATGACTGACATATGGTCTCATATAAATTATCATACCTTACCACAGACTGCGTCATACAGTTTCAATTTTCCCTTCTCCTGGTATGGATTTATGGTTTCAAATTCATGCATTTCTTTTTATAAGACCATGCTTGCAACAATAACAAAAAAAACTTTATTAGAAAGCAGGGCATGTCATTCCACCTTGAAAAGTCATTCACATGCTCTGAGTGCACATAAAACTGCTGCCACAGAAATGTAAAGTTTTGCTTTGATCTAGTGTATTCTTGCTTCAAACATGCACAAGTACATATGAATAAGGAAGTCACCCAGCCTAATGTGTACACATTAAAAAAAATAAATAAGTATTCTTCTAGGAGTAGGCAACCAAATGGGGAGTTGTGTAAACTTTGCACCAGTTGGTGGCTGAATTATGACACCATCTCTGGCTGGATGTTTTTTCTCAGGTTCATGGTAAGGATTTTACAGGTTCTTTTGCATGTGCCATGCATCTGCCTCCCTCAAATAATCAGCATAGTCAGCTAAGTGGGGAAGGAAAAAAAAGATATATATTCATTACCTCAATAAAAGCTCATGCTGCTTCTGCCTTCTACATCTTTCAGGCCAACAGGATAGTGCTTTGATCCGCTGCCAGAAAGTGCTCTCTCCTCTGTCTCTTTGGGCTGTAGAAGCAGGCTTTCCTCTTGCTTGTGGGGTATTAGTCAGCTTGGGAAATTGGCAAATAGTGATGAACCACTCCTGTGCTGATTGAGTAGTGGCTGCGGCTGCCTGGAAAAAAAAAAAAATGCATTGATTACAACTACCTTTCTGGAAGGCTTTGGTCTCAATTTTGCTATCTTGGGTGCCTGACATTTGAGTGCATGGCCAGGGAATGGTAATGTGAGTAACTTATAGCTTTGGCTGTCCATCAGTGGCACGGCCATCCCCACCCATGGCTGTATGGAAGGAGGGAGATACGTTAGAAAGGGCAGCTGGTAGGACTTAGTAAATAAACCCTCTGCTGACCTGCCATGTTGCCTGGTCCATGTAGGCGGTATCTGTCAGCTCCGCAGCAGCTATGGGAAGCCAGCAGTGGCCACTCAGGCAGGACCGAGTCTGGAAAGTGACTGCCTTTCATTTTCATCTTCTCCTTCTGAGCGGGAGCTGCATCCAGATCTGCAGGGCATGTTCTTGCTTCCATCTGCTTCACACCATACTAGGTCTTTGTGCCAGTCCTACATCCTTTTGTTTGTTTTCATTTCCTACTTCTTCAAATAGCAGTAGGAAAGGGACCATGAGATGAGTCTTCCTGAGTAAAGCCTAACTTTTCCCACCGTATATGAGAAGTCACTGACATTCAGTTATAACCGTTATGTGGTCATGGCTTAACACAAGTTGTAGATAAGCATACTTGGAATTAAATTTCTTGATCATTGCTAAACAATATTCAATATTTATTTTTTTCTTATAAGAGATTTCCAATAATTTATTCTTGCCCTCTCCCATTCCAAAATTGTAAATACTATACCCTGCAGTGATCATACATATGTCAGTGATTTAGCAGGTTTTCAAGAGAGTATGGAGACGGGAACAGAAAATGATGGATTTCAGCAGTAAAATCAATGGGAAATAGTGACTTTTAATTGAGAACTCTTAATTCCAAGAAAAATTAGTATCTTCCGTAGGGAGCTACTTTTAGGGTCAGTGTTTCTTTTAAAAGCACACTGAAAAATACACAGGCAGATGTTTCCATGTTCTATTTAAGCAAACTGTTATGCAAATATTTAAGATATTAGTAGCTCATTTCACTTATCATAAAGAACATCTTATTTTTTTCATTAAAATGTATTTTGTTCAGACAATTCATTTTTAGAATTAAAGAAATAAACCTTCCCTGATTTACTTCTCTACAATTTCCAAAATATTCTTGATTTTGTGCACAAGAATTAAAAAATTGTACATCTAACATGATTAGAAAACATTAACTCTTAGTTTCTACTGAACATAACATTCTAAAATTATTTGGTAGTCTGTGAGTTGCTACTATTTCCTACCCTCTTCCATAAAGATAGTAGCATTAGGAAAGAGATTAGATAAAGATAGAGGTTAAAAATATTGGTTCCTCAGCCAAAGAGACTTTAAGAGAATTTGCCAGTTGTGTGTCATCTTAAAATTCTCATTAATTCTGAACTGTAGCCTTGATCTCTGTGCAAAGGCATTTGCTGTCTTGTAGGTACCATAAATGAATTAAGTCTCACTGTGTACCAAGATAAAAATACTGGAGCTTCTTTTAAGTGTTTGTGTTTTTTTTTTTTTTTTTTTTGTTTATTTTGTCTGTATTTAAATAAGGAATTCATACTAAAAACATATTTCCTTGTGACTATGCCTATACACATTTAGGCTGTTAAGAAACAAACTGACCCTTCCCATTGATGCAGAAGTCTAGTCTATCACCTACAGTAATTCCTAATTATTCGGAGTGTGTCAAGTGCTGATAAACTTCAAACATTAATTTCTTTTCTGCATGAGTTATCATCAGTATTTCATGCAGTCTGGCAGGATGTAACGTTTGCTGTTCTGTTTTCCTTCCACTGCACTTTGTCTTGCCTCTGCAAGTTACAGTAGAAAAAATAATATGTGCAGAGGACTTCAACAGATATTGCAGACTTCTGAATGTCATTTATTCGGTGGTGTTTTATTTAAACAAACAAACAAACAAAAACAAACAACAGCAACAAAACTAGGACTCTAAGTATGGACTCAATCTTGGTTTATCCTGGACATCTCCTCTATATCAAGGACCTCCATGCCAAAAAGAATAATTTCAAAAGCAAGACAGTGTGCAAAATATTTTGTATTAGCTCAGAGGGCATAGTGGCTACAAGGTTAGTATTGGTTAGTATCGGAAAGGCTTTGAGGGATGGCTGAAGAGTACTGCAAACAAAAAACACAGCTAAGGTCAAGGAGATATTGTATTTAATTCCCTTATAGGCCAGCACCTCCAACGCTGTTAGACGTACAAGGAGTTATGTTGTTTGGTGTTCCCAGTCCATGGGAGAAGTGTGTTGGTTTTGGTTGAAACTTGAAACCCCAAGAAGCTAGCACAATAATGGATGGATCTAACACCTTGTTGTTTCTTTCAGCAGCACTTGGTTTCTGCAGAAGTTACTCTGTTGGTCTTGCAGGGGGTCATCTCTCCCCCAACCTTCCAGGCTCCTTTCAGCTGGATCCACGTCGCCTGCTTATGGGGGTACAGCAGAAATAAGAAATGGATCTACTTGCCTGGGAGCACCTGGATGACAACCACATCACAGTGTCATGAATTGCTGTAGCTGGACTAGGATGATAGGTCAGGACAAAGTAGAAACATTAATGGGCTAGGTATATGTGCATCTTGGTTTACTTTTGCTCCAAGAACATTTCTAAAGGTGTGTGAAATACAGGAAAAGGTGTGGTTGAACATAATTCCTTGGAATTCCTCTCAACTGTCAGGTGAAAATGAGCACAGACTTGCAAAACAAGAAAAAGAAAAGAAAGGAAGAGGGAATCCTTGAAGCAATAGTAGAACACTGAACTTTGGCTGCACTATTAGATGCTAGTGTGACTCCAAGGGGCCTGGGGAAGGAGCATGTTGGGGAAGCAACTATTCTTCAAGCAGAAAGGAGGTAATGGAGGATAGGGTGTCATGCAGGCACAGGCTGCACCACCACGACTGTCTATCTCAACAAATGAAATATCCATCTTACAAAAGGGACTTGTGTAACAGCTATTATGTTACATGTTTAAGCAAAGCAGTGAACTTAAGGCTTAAAGGGTCTTACTTCAACCAAAGAAATTTGACAAATTATTTGAAAATACAGTGAAAAAAGTTGCCTTCTCAGTACTAATCTTAACTACTTAAAAATATAATAGTCCTGAAATCTGGGTGGAATCAGTTGCTGACATTCCTTATACTGATGGAAAACTATTCACTGTTTAAAGTAGAAAATGTGCAATGTTCAACTGCTTTAAGTAATAATCTCTCAAATCAAGCACAACAGAAGCATGCATAGCTGCCAATTTATAATTAAAAATGCTTGAATAATCTAATTAACCTAATCTAATACTTGTATAGATATTTAAAATAGCTTTATGAGCAGTTTGATTTTAGAGCTTGGCCTCAATACTTAATAGAGTGTACGTTTGCTTTTTTAATTCACTTTTCAGAAGTGTTATAAAATATATCTGGCAGAGTACAAATGGGAGGAACGGAGAGAGAGAGGAGCAGTTCGTGCTGTTGCTTGAGTAGTATTAACCAGATAAGGGCGTCACAACACTTGTTGTACAAGAAATAACCTGAAATATTCTTTCTTTAATTGACGCGAATAGTTTTTTTTTCTTTTTTTTTTGATTCCATAGTTGATTCAGTCTTCAAAACAATTCAGCTGGTAGTTGTAAAGGTGCATTTGACTCTAATAGCTTACAAGCCAGAAATCTCTAAACAGTTTCTGAGCATAAATGGACTTATCTGCTATATATAAGGCTTGATTTCTCTTGTTCGTTTTATTTTGCGAATCCTTTCTCCTGTTTAGACACACTTTAGTAGTTCAAGTTAGAAAAACTACCTACTGATGGTCTGCTTGACTTTGCCCTCATGCAGCCATCAACAGGATTTGTCTGTGTGAATATACTTGCAAAGGCATAGATCCCTTGGCCGTGAAATAGGTGGAGTTTCTTATTCTCATTCCTTATCTGTTTGAAGTGAATGTTCTCAAATTACAGATTTAAAGTTTAATGCCTCATTGTCCTCTGCTCAAAAATAACTTATCCATCATTTTTGGCAAAACCAGAATAAGTACTAACCAACAGAATTTATCAATGTGATTGTTTATGTTGTGCATAATGCAGAAGTTGATCAGGTTTGGTATATCTTACATAAAACTTGCTTTTTGAGCATTGCCCTGATGGAGAAAAGAAAGCACAAGAACACAAAAAATCAAATCCAGTCTTTACTCTCTGGATTTGTAGCTAATGTATTGTTGATAAGCTCATTCAAACTTCTGATTCCTTAATACAGACCTCTAGTGTAAGCCAAAATTGTACTTCTGGACTAGTTGCTGAAGGAAGAAAAGCTACTTACTTTTTTTTTTTTTTTGGTAAGCAGTATAATTAATTGTTAGCTTAGCAGTTAATATATGTCGGAATCATCTGTCTTTCTTAGCTGATTGGAATGCTTTCTCAATGAGAGAAAGTCATAGAATCATAACATTGTTTGGGTTGGAAGGGTCCTTAGGGACCATCTAGTTCCAGCCCTCCTGCCTTGGGCAGGGAAACTTCCCACTAGACCAGGTTGCTCAAAGCCCCATCCAGCCTGGTCTTGAACACCTCCAGGGATATGGGACATCCACAGCTTCTCTGGGCAGCCTGTTCCACTGCCTCACCAATCTCTGAGTAAAGAATTCTTCCTTATATCTAACCTAAACCCACTTTTAGTTTAAAGCTATTACTCCTTATCCTATCACTACACTCCCTGACAAAGAGTCCCTCCCCAGCTTTTTTGTAGTCTCCTTTTAGGTACTGGAAGGCTGCAATGAGGTCTCCCCTGAGCCTTCTCTTCTCCAGGCTGAACAGCCCCAACTCCCTCAGCTTGTCTTCATAGGAGAGGTGCTCCAGCCCTTTGATCATCATCACATGTGACAGCCAAGTGCAAAACACATTCCTTTACGGCTAGTGAGAAGACAAAAACTCAAAATGAAGCTTCCTTACAGTTTTATCTCATAGAGTGCCTGACGAATTCCTCCACGGATAAAAGTAAGGGAGGCTTCTCTGCCTGGAAAGAGCATCATGACAGCTGTGAGGTGCTTTTGACATTTATGTAGTCTTTGGAAAGATGGTGGGTTTTATCTTTTTTAATTGATGCAGCCAGGAAAAAAAAGGAAAAAAAAAAAAAAAAAAGAATGAGAGGAACTGAAGTCCATTGCTTAAGTAATGTTTTTTCAAGAGTTTTCAAAATGTTGAAGACAAAACCCTTTCATACCCATTTTAGAAACTGGGAAGCTAACTTCATGGTATTTGGAAGATGATTTCAGGGAAACTAGGAAAAGTAGAGTCTGGCTAATGAAACAGGTGATTTTGTTTGTTTGTATGTGTTTTGCTCTTTCCTTTTCTGGAAATTCTAAAGAAAAGCATATAAATATTATTTTATTTTATTTTTTTTTAAAAGGCATGTAAATATTAAAGTGAGGCTACAAGTTACTATTACACATTTCAAAATTCAAACTAGTGTTGTCATACCCCATCTGAATCCCAAAACTTTTCATCCTATGGTAACTTAGTAAGAGTGGCAAGACCCAGTACAACTGTTTTTGAGAGAAGTTGGTACACTAAGGTTTTAAGTGACTATTGACGGCTCCTCCTTTTAGTGTAGCTTTCTTTTCAGCTTGTACTTTCTGTTCCTTATGCTCATGCAGTCATTTTTTTTTTTTTTAAAAAAAGTTTCCAAATTTCAGTTTGTATTAATAACTTCTATAGATAGTAGTTTTCATCTACTTATTTTATATTTTGCTCTAGTCCCTGTAAATCACATTTCACATTAATTTACCTCTAAATCCTGAAGACTGTACTGAAGTCTTTAATCTTTAGCACACTGAGGAGGGAAACAATTTGGTTGGCAACCGTTCATGAAACATTTGTATAAAGTTCAGTATCTTTCTCTCCTGCCCTTTTTACGATCCTTTGATGTTTTTAGTTTTTCTAAAAAAATACTTTGCTTTGGCAAAAGCATGCCTTCCTCCTTTCCTTTTCAGAACTATTTGCACAAATACCACTGCAGATTAATCAACTGTTCTCAAATTATATTATTAAAGAACATATCAAAATTTAAATTCAGGTCAGCTTATGCATGAAATGAAGTCTCCTATGAAGAGCTGCAGAACATGGAGGAATTTGAACAGTCAATCTTAAATGTATATTTAAGAATTTTTAAGATTTTTTCAGAATGCTGTATGAAGATACCAGTGTTGATGCTTGCTTTTCAACTTCAGTGGACATTTCCATATTGGCATTTACACGCTGTAGTAATATTCTTGTCCATTACTTTTGAATTTTAGAGGTAAAAATTAAGACCTTTTTGTGAAGCACCTTCAGTACACTGTTCTGTAAGGTATTAATACAAGTTTCACCTGTTCATCATATGCTTATTCAAATATGAAGGGTGAGGTTGTTGTTTTTTCATTTTTTTTTAAACCCAGTTTGAGTTTAGCATGTACAATTCATAAGGAAATAACAAGTAATAGTATGTTAGTGGTATGTCTTCTGAAACATCCTTAGCTGTTGATTCTCCATAGTTGCAAACATATTGACCTTGCCTCTGTCCTCTCCTGAACCCCTGTTACTGTGCCTTTCCAAGTTAACCTAGCAAAAGACTTAATGTTGTGAAGAGATGTTCCTCCAAAATGTAACTTTTTGCTAAGGAACCATGCCTTGTGATCTGTTACCTGATGTTAACAAAAACAGCAGAATCACCGGAGTTCTACACTAAGTATTGGGAAGGATTATTCACAGGAAGAACTATGAAATCCTTGAGGAGTTCTTTCCAGTGTTCTTGGTTTTGGTCTCATGAATACCAACCTTGATCAGTGGGGAGACTATATACTATGAGAGTCCACTACACTAACAAAGCAGGTTTCAAATACTTGACCTGTCAGGCTGAGTTCTCGGAACTAGATAAACTGTAATGGCTTCTACATCTGGGGCAATATGAACTCCTTGATGTTTGGATCATTTGGATGTATTTATTGTACTGTGTCTTTGTCTACATAAGCTTAATTTTGACTCACTTCCCACATCATAATATTTCTTTGACTAAAATCTGATACCTGTACCAAACTAATTCTTCAAATAATGGCAAAATAGGGAAGGATAACCTCTTTCTTTCAATAGCTGGAGAGTTAAGGCTGCCTTTTCTTTGGTGCCATTGTACTATATATGTTTGAATGTAACAAGGTGGTAAATAGATCAGTGTATTCTGATTATTATTTTATTTAATGCTGAGAGAATTGGTACATTATTTACAAGTGGTATTCATTTTTCATGTCATTGTTCCCATGAGAATTAACATAAATCAGAAGAGCTCAAATGTTCTAATTTCAATGTGGGACCAGCAGCTGTTTCCCAGAAGTTCAGACATGCAGGACTCAGTAAGTCACAAGTCAGACAGACAAAGTCGGCTATATCTAGTTTCATGTTGTGATATATTCACACTACATATGACCACTAGAGATTATGATAACAAAAGGATTGTGTTGGGCTTCTGAGAAATTATGAGTTTAAGTAAACACTTATGTAATTGTCCCCCTTCACACTCTGTAAATCATAGTGGCATAAAACTGCAATCTCTTAGTGACAAGTTCTTTGGAGGTGTGCAGTAGTGAAGTAACATAAACTCAAGTCATTGAGTAGCAAGATCTAAAACCAATTCTTTGTGGAGAGTAAAGTATGCATATAGAAGCATACAAAGGAATGTAATGCATGCTTTTCAGTCCGTAGAATACCTTAAAGAAAGAGACAAAAAAAAAA